>CM041777.1:288264558-288294165 GCA_023374045.1 Limonium bicolor
ACCCTAACCTCATTTGGGCACTTCAAACACACCTTAAGATATCCTTAAACACTCACAAAACTCTTTTTCTAATTCCTTAAACCTTTACTTATATCTTCACAAAATTCCTAACACTTACAATGTTTTCTCCTTAAGATTTCTAGGTGGTATTTCACCTATAATGACCACAATACCAAGGTGTTTCCTCTACACCTTAACATCATCTCTCAAACTTCTTTTCTTACTAACTAAACCTCCTTTTTCACATCGTACCTAAACATCACTTATTCCTTGAACATCAACCTCACCTAAACCTTAAACAACTTCTCCAAGACTTAAATACATTCTCAAAACACATTGAATTCCTAGAACTTCCAAGATAACACCTAAATCCTTGCATCACTCTAAGTCACCTTAATACATGTTTTCTTCCCAAGTAAACATTTATTCACCTTTAATACTTCCTAGTTCACCAAAACCATTTAAAACACTTAGAACTTCTTACACATTTTCCCAAATTTGGCCATAGCTTCTCTTGTATATACTCACATCCAAACACTTAGGTTTTACCTTATTTCATTCAAGAACACCTAAAATCCATCAAACACATTTTTATACACAACCTCACACAATTAGCACTACATCACAATATAGTGCATAACTTAAATTGCTTGGCACTTAGGCCCTTAAATAACATGGCTCTTAGGCCCTTAAATAGCATAAACCATAAACACTGAATTTCCCACATAATAATGCCTTTAACCTGCAAATACACACACCAAGACATGTATTCCTTTACTAGTCTCCTTGAGAACACCTTACTAAGTCATTCACCATTTGCTCTTTAGGTAGTTTTAGCAAGCATTAAAAGCTCATTTCTCCTAAGGCATTAAACCACATTGAGATAGCATATTTACCTCTTTTCCTCACAAACTTCTTTCTTGTTTCCTCTTAAACCGGTAAGGCATTTCTTTCCTTGTCAACTACTAAACAATATACCAACATTGAAATGAGTATATAAGCTTTATGCTTCATCTCATTGTAAACCCTAGGTTTACATTATTTCAAAAACATTAATGTAGTTGTTTTACCTTGGTCTTTGAAGGGAATTGGAATATCTACCAAGAGAGGACTCCACCAAGTCCTTGAAAGATTGGAAATAAGCTAAAACAAAGCAAGGTAAATACACCATTAATGGTGATTTTCGGTCAACATAAGAACATGGAGGAAACATGGATTTTCTTTGAGTTTCCTTACCTTGAAGCAAAGGAGAATGTCAAGGCATGAAAAGATGAGCTCAAGCTCTTCCCATGGAGGTTTCTATTGGCACCGAAATGGAGGTTTTGAAGTTTTGAAAAGACAAGATTGTAGAGCTTGGCTTAACTAAGAGAATGGTGGTCTTGAAATTGAATTTGGACCATGGAGCTAGGAGTTACAAGCATTCAAAGATGGAGTTCTTGTGTGGTACTATAGCAAATCGTAAAAGAGAGAAAGGAGGAAGGTAGAAGACGGTGGGAATTGGAGGAAATGAGAGAATGAAGATTGGAGTCTACTTTTAGAAGATATTTATGTACTAAAGTAACTTTCTTCTTTTACTTTCTTTTCCTTCCTTCCTTTAATTTATTTAACATGGTGGTGACTCACCTTACTAAAAACCGGCCCCCATCATTTACTTAGGGGTAGTTTGGTCTTTGTTGACCAACTTAATTACTTATAACATTATATGTTACAAACTAGCTTATAAAAGTTACTATTCATAAAACAAGGCACATAGAAGTGAATTTTTTGATTTCCCGTTGATATAGCCACCCAAATGTGATACTATATAGTACACATGTTGATTAAAGGGTAACGATGGACATTTAGCCATTCAAAACCCATTTACAAGACAATTTTTCAAAAACGTGCTTTAAGACTCCTTAAAGCACATTTTGTGTTTTAACTTGTTTTCAAGCTTGGTTTTCTTTAGTAATTGATTTAATATGTTCATTAACATATTTATAAGGTATAGGTATGACCATTAGGTCTTATACACATTTATCCCAAGCTTAGAGCACATTTTTGCTCATATTGACTTTAAGGTATTTATTTGTGTTTTGTTTGGTTTCATTGTCTTCCAAAGCTTCCTAAGGACTTATTTAGCCTTATTAAATCATAATTGAATATTATTTAGTCTTGGTAGGCTCTTTGGGTCCTAACCAAGTTCACTCATAGCTTAGAGCATGTTTTTGCTCAAACTGTGTCTTAGTGCTTTATTGCACTTTACTATGTTTTAAATTGTCCACTCATGTTTCTAAGGCACTTTTTAGCCTTTATATAACATAGTTTGCTATTTAAACCACATATCAAGGTTTGGGGTATTTCAGTATTTCATTTACTCTCACTCAAATGCAACATAAAAAATAAGGAGGGAGGAATTTTTGAGGGTCTTCCTTTGGCGGGAGGGGTAGAGTGGCGCTTCGTTCTCTTCACCTAACACACTTCCATTTTGCTATTTTGCTGCCGCTAGCCCTATGAAGTTGATGATTGCTGTGTTTTCCAAGGAGTTAGGATGATACTCTGATGGATTTTGTTGCATGTGGCCTGATATCACCATAATCCTACTTAATGTCTTCTCTTGCATGCTTCCCGTCATGGTTCTTCCATGTTTTGGATCCTCTTTTTCATGCCTGCTTCCATACATCCTTTTCTCGATCCTTAAATCCTTCCGTAACACCACTCTCTTCGACTATGCCCCCTCGTCTCTTTTTATTTCTTCCCGCTTTTGCCTTTCTTATTTCTTTTGAGTTTTTTCTCATATAATGAAGATCATGAGGATTAATACTGCTCTGGTAGCTCATAATCATTGTCTCTTAGGTCGTCTTTTTGTTCCAACTCAAATCTCACATAGTTCGCTAGCAATGACACTTAGGCATCTCTAGAGTATTTGAAGGGTATTTAGGTTCTGCCATGCCGAGCCAAACCTTTACCTCATTGAGTTTTTGCTTCCATTTCAGCCCTGCAAGCGGTAATGGTTAGGGGTCTCCGGATTGTAAACAGTTTGTGCTGCAGATCCTTCACCCCGAGAAACTGTTTACCCTACACGAATTCAGGTGGGTACCATTCTAGGTTAGGATTTATGGAGTCCTGCTGACTTACCACATCGAGATTGTAAAGAAGATGACCACAAAGCTTGGTTGATGCACCGATGTAATAGAGTCTTCTCGGGATTTAAATACTTGTGCTTGAAGGTTCTACGTCCCAATCATGCGTTTCTTGTCCCTCATACTCGACAATATTGATTTCATGTTCACTCTTTCATATAATAACATGCTTATTGTCTGTTTACTATGTGGTGTGTTTCCACACTCTATTGAGTCTTGTCCAATTCTGCGCTCCCTGGGGGAAGATCTATTTCTGTTTGGGCGCTCGTTAAGCACATAGGTGTACAAGGCAAGGACTAGGTCGAAAAAACAATGTGGTACCCCAGAAGGATGTTATTATATGTCGGTTATTCCAGGTGACCATTTAAGCTGGAATATTGGTGCTTGGACTCCTCTTCACTCTGAGCATCATGACTTGAGGAATGAGATGGGTTCCCTCCCTCCGCTTCTATCTTTATCATCATGCATAATCAAAGCAGAGTTGTTGAAATCATCCTCTGCTTTGTGAAAGAGGAAGCTGAATCATCTGTTGATTGAGGCTACCAAAGAAGAGTTAATTATGGGAACTCTGTCTCTCATATGCCAAACACAAAGGTAATCGAGTCTCAAGTTGTGTCAAGATCGAGGAGGATGACCAAGAGTTGAAGGGCGGCGGGAAGGAAGACAACAATCGAAAACAATGGATGATGCAGTAGAGCTAAGACTACAGAGATTTGGGCACAATTCATGGAGTCAATTTTTTTGATTTTGGCTGGTCTGGTTATGTGCCCCTTTTCCTTATTTTGTCTTTTGAGCCACATCACTGGTATATATGTCTAGATTATCATGGCGGTCTTTGTGTTGTGTTTATGGTTTTAATTTCGTTTGTTGATAGGTTTGTGTTTGGTTTAGCTATGCTTTTTATGTTGTTAGTCTTGTAGTGGTTAGGGGAGTATGCGCTAATTAGGTGCATGCCATGTAAGATGATTGGAGGTCTTGTGCGTCCCTTGGACATTTTAAGGATGGTTGTTATTAATCTCTTGGTTGTAAATGCGGTTGTGGTGGTATATTCACTCTTTGATGAAAAACATTACTTTAGTCGGAGTTTAGACTTATATCTTAATTTATAATATATGCTCTCTTTTTGAAAGAAAAACAAAAGAATCAAACCTTAGCTTGTCGCTCATCGATCGGTTACCGGTGCTATGTTTGAAAGTTATTAACTTATGAATGGAAAAAAAAAAAAAATACACATCAAAACAAGTGCACTAAGTCATCTTCTAATTTACGTACCAATGAATTCATCTCCTAATAACCATGATTTAAGCATTATTTAGTGGATCCGCTTGAAAAGATGTGTGAATTGACAACGATTCACGAGATAAAACTGTGATGCCAGTGTTATTATTTCGAAAAGAAAAGTATGTTGTATCTTGTGTCATCAATATATCTATAGTTTCTTGCAACTTCAAACTCTGAGCATTCAGTGTACGTATAATTGTTGTTCAATCTGTTTATCCTAAAGTTGGTATGTGAAACATTCGAGTGCTCTGATTATACTTTGTTTCACTGGAGCACAACAATTTGTCTACTTCCAGCAACCGAACATCTGCTGTCCTTTCGATGCAACTCCAAGGCACGCCGCTGTACAACAACAATGAACAAAATTTGTGGTTGCCACCTTATCATATATGCACGTTGTTCTACTACTACGATGCTACTTCTAAATTATTTATTGTCCTTTCAATAAATAGTACAGTAGTGACGATAATTAATGATTTAATTTAGGGCCCCATGGTGGTTTTAGTTTAGGCCCCATTCTTTTACATTGGGTTTATTTGATCAGCTAGTTTATTGTCTTTGTATGTTATCAGGGGCGGAGCCAGAAATATAAGTTGAGGGGGTCAAAGACAGAATTATAAAAAATTAGGGGGTGTTTTTACTAAATTTTTCTAAAAAAAAAATTCTTTACACTACAAATTTATGTAATTTAACAAAGTTAGGGGGTGTTTTGCTCCCTCCAGCCAATGCCTACCTCCGCCACTGTATGTTATATATATCAATTATCATATCAACTATTTTTCTCCTCTACTTTTTCTAACTTTCAACTGACAACTGACAAGATTATCACCCATACAAAAGAATGGGCCCTTAGACCTCATTCTCAAACAAGCTTCCCTACTTAGATGAAGATTATTTATTTGTGAGCTCCACAATCAAACGCCCCGGATTATTTCCTTTATTTGATCCAACGCTGGTATAAGCAGCGGTTCATCCATCCATGGCCCCAATTGATTGATCGGCATCAACGGGCTGCCTGCCGGCTGTTCCGTTACCATCCTTTTCTGGCTTGGCTATGACTTTTTCGCCTTTCATGATTGATACAATCGGTTGCGGGTCCCAGTACCTCCCATCTGGTCCACCCACGGGCCACCACCGCCTTTTCATCCACTCCACTGTGTTTCATGATTAGTGCGCTTTTGCGCCCAGCATCTGAAAATGCCCCCAAATTCTAACAACTGGCAGGAGAAAAGTTTCCCCGTCCCGTCATATCGACAGTGATTGTACTCCGCCATCACGCTGGACTCGGCCCAATTGTATATAGTAAGACTTAATAGCTGGTACTTGAAAAATTGTTATCTGGGCCTTACACTATGATGGGCCTACTACATTATTTAAAACTATATATTAGCTACTCGTTGGGCCCGTAGAAACATTATTGCACTATCTGGCATAGTATAATTAGTATGACCGTTTCGCTTCCTAGTATTATCAAGCAAGTTTCAAGTTTTATACGGGTTCCTCCCTTTTTTCTGTTGATCTAAATTTCCTCTAGATTATCCGCACTGCACATTCTCTAGTCCGATCAATGCATGCTTGAATTTTATTACATGTATAATCATTATCAAGTTTAATTTCAGATTTAACATCAATCATCACGTGCCATGTGAAATTCATAATAAATCACTAGCATCGCGCCATAGATCTAGCAAATTCACACGACATTAAATCATCTAATGATTTGATTAAAGAAAACAACGCCGCTAACATCCTATTATGACGTAACATTACCAGCTCTATCAACTCACAACACTAACGAGCTCGCTTTTCATGGGGTCTCCCTCACCCGCTCCAATTAATCATTTGGCCTAACCACTTTGAAAATTAGACAATATAACGTTGAGAGAGTTGGAGATTCCCACTGACAACAACAATAATACTCTTCTTTAGCCACAATAAAACTCTGTTACTTACATATATATATATATCAATCACAATCAGTTCGAACCGCCAGCTGATTATATTATATTATCTATAACAATGTTTTATGAAATTATATGATTATAAACGTAACGTCAAAGTCCCCACCATTTTTTCGTTTGGATTTTCTCACCTCTCACTGCATTGTCAGCATCTACTCATCTTATTTATCCCTACTGTGGCATGATCTTCTCACTAGCTTTCCCTAATATTTCACTATTGTTTCACTCACAGTAGCTAGCTGCAATTATTACCGGTTAAGAAATAGAGAGAAAGAAAGAAAAAAAAAATTATATCCGAACCTAGATTATATTATACCTTACCTCCTCCTAGATTGCCCCCACAGATCCGCGTATTAGTAGATCTTAGCGCGCAAAGACATATATATTTGCAATTTTAACGGCACTAAAGTTTAATTTTGGTGAGTAGTTTACATTGCAAATTGCAATAATCAAACACTCTTATTGTTGAATTATGGCAAAAGAGCTGCGGGTTGATGGGGGCGTATAACTACATAAATCATTTGGCGTACGTGGATGGAACAGTAGTACTGTAGTAGTGAAGTTACGAATGTAACATGATCACACCACATCACCATATACGGGGGTGGAAGCGTAGTGTGTCAACTGACACACATGCAATCCATAATAAAGCTAAAATTTATTTGTATACTATAACTAATCATGTTTAGTTAGGTGGTTTGACACTCATGTGTTGATATATATGAGTTGAGTTCAAATATGGTTAATACAATTTGTTTATTTCATTACAAAATATCATCTAATATATGTAAAATAAATTGAGTTCAAGACTAAAGAATGACCTTAATAATAGTTGTATTTCAGTTTGTAAATCACTCTTTAGTGTATTTTAAATTTGATTTTAATTTTTTTAGTTTTGTTTTTGTTCTTATATATTTTAATTGTATCTTTCTTTCCTCACCTAATATTGTTTATTTTCTCTAATCTTAATTTATTATGCACTCCCACCTTTCCACCTTTTTTATCTCTAAGAACAACAAAGGCCCTAAAGTAAATTACTTAATTTGTTGGTTAACATTTGCTACTTTTCAACCTAAATTTATTCTTCTAGTTTGTTCATGAATGATGCTTTACTAACTTTGATAAAGAATAATATGTTTTTTTACTGTTTTTAAGAATATAATTAAAATTTAATTTACTGTAGACCTTATACTACTAGTATCTATTGTCAATATGATCACAACTTTAATATAACATTATATAAAAGCTTATTGTTAACTTTAAAAATCTGAATTTATAAGTTTGACACACATAATTTAAAGTTCTGGGTCCGCCACTGACCATATATGCATAGTTTTTATAAATTTTGTAGCCAAATCTAGGGTCACAAAGCAATAAAAAAAACTGAAATTAACCCTTATATATACTATCACAATCTAATCATGTCAGCATGCTAATCTTACTACCGCCCAAACCAAAACCTACTAATCTTAAAGACCCATTAATACTTCTTAACAAATTTTAAAACTTCTAGAAATATTGTGGAGAGAAATAGGCCCAACAGAGATAATTATATAATAGTAATACCCAACAACCTATGAGGTTCCATCCTAAAACCAATTGGCATTAGGTGGAGTACATAGCTCATAGGCTATATGAACTACTTACTAGCTATATAATTTTTCAATGTGGGACTCACACTTGATCTCCAACAAAAACCAACCGGATTCACAAATTAAATGCTAGCGAAATAAATATTTTATTGTTAGATTATTAAAAGGAAGAGAACACCTAAAAACAAGCCCACACAGGGTAAATAACTCATATTCCCAAATGCAAAATGTAGCTTTGGTGTTTGCAATCAAATATTGGTGAGAGGATGAGGTTGTATCTACCTAAAGAAATTATTTTAACTAGATAAATCCCATTTGGAACTCTTTAAATAACTTTAGCTTCTGAAATTTATCATACAAATTAAACCAATCTCTAAATGCACACGCACGTCTAAAAGCTGATTGAAATTCTGCAACACCCCAACTCAATCCAAATGTGGTCTTGCAACTTAACAGCATATATATATACATGTCACAGCGGAATTCTTTACACTCTAGGACCTTGCCACGGTCTGACTACAGAATATACCGAACATTAGTACATAACAACCTTAACCAAATACATATTCTTCTTACAATCCTCTCACATCCTATACATCTAACTAACTCAATTGCCATACGAGTGTACATGCACAACTCGTAGGCCACACTTAACCCTTAACACTTGTATCCCTTCTTACTCTCGCGACGACCGCCTCCTGATGTTCATCTGTGTAGTAAAAACAGCCCCCAAAGGGGGTCAGCACGAATGCTGGTACGATCCTCTCATGGCCCCCAAGCTAACGTGGCTACGACGACTAATTGTCGATAGCATGGAGGTTGATTAGATGCACAACATAATAGTAAGTGCAGTAAACAACAAACCAAATGTGAACAATCAAAGTTCAAACATAACGAATGACTTAAATGCGTTCCCTTAATTAGAGAGTTAATTATCTAACTCCTTAAGTTATATTTCCTCTTAATCTTAGTCCATCCTTATCTCACCTCAATCTTAGTCTTATCTTAATCTTAGAAACAACCATCCTTTAAAAAGGAGTGGATGTAGCTTATCTTAGTCTTAATAATACAAACCATCCTTTAAAGAGGAATGGTTGCAACTTATCTTAACCTTACCTTAATCTTAACCTTAACTTATTCTTAGTATACAAACCGTTCCTGGAGGGGAATGGTTGTAGCTTAATTTCAAACCTGGGATTTAGGTGATCCCACCGCACCATCTTAATGCCACCTACCCTGGACGGGAGTCCAGCGTAGCTGAGCCGGCAACCGGCCCTAGGCTACAAGTCCAAAGACAAGTCCGTAAGCGGAAGTCGAATCTGCTATAGATACCGACCCCCTTTTTCCTTAGCATGCATGACCGGAGTCAGTCCCGGATTTCCTCACTCAAGTTCCAGTTAGTAGTAGTCTCAAGACCATTTTTGTTGGTTAACCTCTTTCGGTTTATATCAAACTCATATTAGGGAGCGTTCCTTAGTCTCACTCAATTCCTTACTAAACGTTGGTTAGTAAGTTCTCACGGTATGTTGTGTTAGTTCTCAAACATCACACAACAATACAATAAACATAGTATTCCAGTTGCATGCTTTATCTTGTTTAGTGAGCACACAAGAACAAATAGCACACAAGCCGAGGGACACCTCGTTAGCAAGCAGGTCACAAGAAGAACTGTACCGTTCACCGTTGGTCGTTCGGTTGCTTACTCTCTTCCAGAGTCCACATACTCAAGCCCTAAAACATTCATTCAGTTTTAGGTTGTTAATCACTTAACTTAATTCAACTTATCTAACTTACTTAACCCATAATGATTCCCACCTAACACCTCTTAAGTTCTTATAAACTTAATCTTAAGTGAATCACTTCTCCTCATAACTTATACTTATTCACCCACTTAATTATCATTGTTACCCACCAAACATGTCTTAAACAACCTTATATTACCATTACATATCAATCCCCACCATTAGATATCATTTCCTAACCTTAAACAAAGTTTTTGGTCAAAACAGCACCGCGTCCGAACTTGTGTCCGAGCTTACCAAGTTCGGACGTAGGTTGAGACTCAAAAGGGTGCAACCAGACGTGTGTCCGAACATGTGTCCGAACTTCCCTAAGTTCGGACATGGGTCGAGGAAAAATCAAAGGAAGAGTTTCAAGTGTCCGAACATCTAAGTCCGGACGGTAGTTCGGACTCTAGCCGAGACTCACAAATTCTAAACGCAACAGGGCATGTCCGAGCTTCCAAATTCGGACGAAAGTTCGGACAGGCCAGAATATTCATCTTCTACACCCTTAAACACTTATCTCCTTTCTTGCAAAAATTCCCAACTCTTCCACAAGTGTCCCATTATGTCTTAATACCATATAGGCACTTAAACTCACCTTAGAACATCCTTTAAAACCTCCTTAACCATTTTCTCAATCCTTACAAAAATTTCTAACACTTGTTACTTATTTCCTTATTTTTCCAACATGTTATTTTTGTCTAAAACTCTAACCATCCAAAGTGTTTCCTTCCCAATCAATGTAACTTCTCCCTAAGCATTATTGCATCCCCTCTTTGCTTGCCAAACCTTCCAAGGTTATCTTGCATGTCCATGCACAATTCCTTTCTCTTACTTTTTCTACTCATCAACCTAAACTCATGAACTTACCTATGCATTTCTCCCCATCTTCTTAGCACCTTAACCTTGTTCTTCTTTACCTTAACTATCCTACACCCTCCTTGGACATTTCCATCTCCTTTTACTCACTTACTCACCATTCTCATGATCATACGCTCTTTTACATTCCTAGTCATTTTCCTTGACATTTGACAACATTCTCCCACACCTTTCTCTTCCATCACCTAAGTCCACTCATTACCATCTAAACTAAACCTCATTAGTCCACTACTAGCATCATCATACTTACACAAGCTTCTCAAAACTATCATTGTTATATTCCCTAGTTCATACCTAAATTATCTTAAAGTATTATACACCTTCTCCTCCAAATTTGCACGAGTCTTACCATTCCTCTTACCATGACTTTGGTGTGTTCAATACACCCACCAATCTTCTAATCCTTCCTAGACAACTCTAGGTCATTCTCTTCCTCAAAAACTCCTTAGTTAACTCATTTCCACTCAAATTCCTTTTAATGATCCCAAGTGAACCCTAGGGCATCTTAACTCACCACTACCACTTAAACACTTTGTTTTCTACTCAAATTTCCATAGCTTCTCTAGTATATTATCATGCCCAATGCATTGTTTTCCTCATTCAACCATCTCACACACATCAAGTTCTTTCTCATCATATTTTATCACTCAAACCAACTCATTCACAACAACTCAATATATTGCAATAATCTTAAATTGCATAGCACTAAGGCTCTTAAATGACATGGCTCTTAGGCCCTTAAATAACTTAAACTTAAACACTGAATTTCCCATATATAAAAGCTTTCAACCTGCAAATACACCCATCAATCTCATAGTAGTTATAATGCTCTTAAAACTCATCTTAAACTTATATTACTAACTCATTCTCATTGGCTCCTCAGTCACAAGTTCATAAGCTTGTTCAAATTGTTTTTCCTAGGTTATATAACCCATTGCATAATGTAAGCTCTAAGCCACATTAGTACTTATCTAAAACTCATTCCTTAAACCTTAAACCACCATTAGGTAAGTAATTTACCTTGTTTTCTCAAGCTTATTTTATCTTCCTCCTTAGACCTTCTTCTTGAATGAATATCGGCCACCACTTAAACTTCCTTTGCCAATGTTCTAACCAATATTCAGTGACTCACATGAGTACTAAACAATACACTAACCTCAAGGAATAAAACCTAGGTTAAAAATGTGTTCTAAGGTATAAAAGTGGATGATTACCTTTGAAGTCTCAAGGTAGACTTGGGCATTGAATGAAATAGGACCTCCACAAGTCCTTGGTGAATAAAACAAGCTAGAACAAGGCATAAAAACAATGCCCCATGAGTAGTAAATTTTCGGCCATGTAGAAGAAGTGGTGGAAACATGGTTTTTCTTATATTTTCCTTACCTTGAATGAATGGAGAACCAAATGGGCTCTTCAAACTTGATTTTCCTCCATCAATGGAGTTTCCTCTTGGCACCAAAATGGAGCTTTGAAGGATTCAAAAGGATAGAAAGATAGGTCTTGGCCTAACTAAGAGAAATCTATACTTGGTTTTTGATTTGGAGCAAAGATGAACACTTGGTGAGCAATTGAAGGTGGAGCACCCATGGATGGAGCTCTCTCGGTTTTGGAGCAAGAGAACAGAAGAAGAAACCGTGGGAAGAAGAGAAATAAAGAGAGAGAAGAAGAAAGGTAGGCTAATATAAGATATTTGCTTTAATAAAGCAAATAGTAACTCCTTTTACTTATCTCTTCTTTTCTTCCTTATTTGATGAAGTCTATGGTGACTCATCCCTTAGGAAACCGGCCCCCATCTTAAATAAGGCTAGTCATGGCCTTTGTTGACCAACTAATTAGCTTATATTGATTAAAACTTAAACTAGTCACTATTTGGCACTATTCACTAATTAGTGCACATATTTCTGAAGTTTTGATTTCCCATTGATTTAGGCTTCCTAACGTGATACTAATTAGTACACATGTTGATTAAAGAGTAATGATGGACATTTAGCCACTCAAAACTCAATTCTAAGACAATTTCTCAAAAATGTGCTTTAAGACTTCTTAAAGCACATTTTGTGTTTTAACTTGTTTTCAAGCTTTTTTCTTTGCTAATTGATTTAAAATGTCCATTAGCATATTACTGAAGTCTTATAATGGTATTTGGGTGCTAATCAAAGTCACTCCAAGCTTAGAGCACGTTTCTGCCCAAATTGCCCTTAAGGCACTTTCTTGTGTTTTCCTTGGTTTAAATTGTCTACCAATCTTTCTAAGGCATATTCTAGCCTTACTACATCATAATTTGATGTTTACTTAGCATACTTAGGTTTGGGGTATTTCAAATTCGCACCACTAACTTCCATAGATTAGTCCCGTTCTCACAGATATTGTTGGGAACTCTTGTCTTCATGAGTCTTCAGTCTATCAAAGATAGTTTTTATCTCATCATGATATTTACATCTCAAAACGGGTCGCTAGCTAGATCCCTTGTTCATATCTTCCTAGTTATTCATTATGTTTCTACTTAAGTTTCCAAATAATGCATCTCAAGAAAGCTGATGATTTTTTTCAACAGTGTTACTCGAATTATGCATTCAAATTGTGGCCGGACGAAAAAAGGACTACAAAAAATTACAGAAAAATCCATCTATATATGAAAGTAAAGAACTACAAGAGCAAGAAAGGGAAATCGGACAACCATTGGATACGAAGAAATAAAGATATGAAAAAAGAGTGTAAGTTAGAGGAGTGTAAAGGGCCGGGGATTGTTACCCATGATGGCAATTGCACACCCAATACTCATGAGTTCGAATTTCCTTTCTCATTGAGCGAGATTAGACAACCTTCAAACAAAGAAAACTAGAGCCTAGCACATTGTAACAACTTTTAGGGTTATTATAACAAGGTAATATAATTGCTTAAAAAAACTTAAAGAAGAATTAAAAATTAACACACTTAACCGACAAACCATTTGATTTAAACAAAACATCAAAATCTAACAACAAGATTTGAGTACACCCATTTTAATCACAAATTTGACACAATAAAGAAGTAATAATGACAGTCATAATAGATTCACAAAATCTAGATCGATCAACACCAACAAAACAAAAAGCAAAGACTATCTAAAGTGGAAGACAACGAATTGATATACCACCACCTCACCTCTCTACGCGGGTGATGGTGGTGGAAGAAAGGAGAATCCAATTCAGTTTTCTTTTTTACGTTTGGTAAAGGGGAAAGGTATAAATTTAAAGAGGTAAAGCAAAGAGAAAGGTAACTAGGAAAAGCAAAAGAGAGAGCATGAGCTTTGTCATATTCCCCATCCCATGCCATACTTAGATGAGTCTTAATAGTTATCATTATTCAACCATTTCAAATTAGGCGGTCAAACTTGTACATTATCATAAGATTAGTAAAAGTAAGGGTGGTAACGTGATCACATATTACATCACACCTCTCTACCCATTACACTTTGTTCCCTTACCTTGTCACAAATCCCACCCAACAACTAATATACTTATGTAAAAGAAAAAAGAAAAAAAGGTGGGGAGGAGACAAATCAAACCATAACACCAAACCTCCTCCATAATTTCACAACTTTCTTAAACCGACGGTGGATTAATTAATTTAATCAAGTTACCAAAAAAAGCAAAGCGTAAATCAGGAAAAATTAGACATTAGATGCAGAGCTCCACTTCATCCCCTTCCTCCTCATTCATTTTCAGTCTTCTTCCTCAATTTCTCTTCCTCCCCCGGCTGCTGATAGGAGATCATCATCAGATACATCAAGATGCAACAATGATCTCATTTAGCTCGATCTTGAATAATGTCGAACCCCATTTCCGTCGGATCCGTTGCCTGTAACTCGTAATGAATCCCTTCCAGAGCTCTTCTTAATCCAGCCTTTGACGTTGCGTACAGTATCTTCGCTCTTATCCTCGACGCAGTCGGTGACCTGATGATTATCAATTTAGTACCATAAGGATCACGAATTGTTGATGGATCCTTCTCTTTTTCTTTGAAAGAGGAACAAAAAAGTTTGTTTATTATTATACTAACCAGGCAATAAAGAACATCTTGCTCTTGCGACAGTTGTCAGCGGTGACGAAATCAAAATCAAACACAGCGTAACGACAATCATCACCAGGGAGAGAAGCAGCGAGTTCGGCATAACCTTCACCTGCTGCGCCTACCTTATCGACAGTTACTCGTCGTGATTTCTCATCGATTTTGAAGACGATGTAGCGGTGAACTTTCTTCCACTTCATGTCCATGAATGAGCTCTTGCATTCGTCTGCTACCCACATTCCAGTAGTTGCCTGATACAAATTTTAATCAATTTGATACAGTGAACAAAAGAGAAAAGGAAACTATAATCATAGTGTGGTATCAGAAAACGAATTTCTTCATGATCTGTTATCTAGTAATGATTGTACATAGTTAGTAAGTTTTGAAAGAAGGGATTATTTAATCATGAATGTGTGTACCATCTTGAATGCCATCGCCATGTTTGGATTGTGGTAGTAAATCAGAACGAAATTGATTTTTGTAGACGTGATATCTGCACGAGTGGAATAGAGAGAAGAGAGAGCGAGGCAGGGGACAGTAGTGCGCGTTTAGAAAGAGAATGTGCAGAGATGAGCAGAGAGATAGATGCTTCTACGATGTCAAGTGCTTCGGGGTTTGATTTGAACAAGAAGAAGAGGTAGTGTGGGTAGACTAGCTATATAAGAAGAAGTTGTTGACGAAAGTACCCCTGAAGAATTGGGTGTCTGATGATGGTGGGGACTACTTCGCCTTTTCAAGTTCGTGTAGCGTTATCGTTTCTCGCCGTAGCACTACGCTACGACCAACTGAGAAAAGTGCGTGCTGCGCTATGCTTTGCTCAGCTCTTGATGCGTGCTGTATGGTATCACACAAAATGACCCCCTATCTTCCATTTTGGCTCTTTGCCAAATCAAAGTTGCTGGTAATTTTTAATTTTGCATATTAGGGAGAGACAGAGACTCTCATTTTATCTTTATATGCCTTGCCTCTCATAGGCCCATTTTTTCATTTGATTTTTTAAATTTATATGTTTTCTTTAAATCTTACGGCACATATATTATGTACAGTTTTATTATTCTTTTTTATTGAACACTATTCTCTCTTTGTAACAAACTACTATTTTTGTCCCACATTAAAACTGAAGTGTCCCTTCACTTTTAGGCACACTTGCTATATTAGTACTATAATATTACAAACTAAATTTATAAATGTGCTTTTATAAAATATACTTCAAAACATAAGAAATATAGTGTAAACTACAATGGTCAAAGGATTTCGTGAATTGGTTTCCTCTCTAGGTGGGTATCCTCTCAAAGCTAGGGTTTCCTCTTGCAGTGCACTTCCGCCATGCATTGGCCAGTTCATCTATCAACTCCAACCCCCATGCCACTACGCATCTTCAATCCCCGTAAGTTTGCCACATTAAACACGCCACAGATCCTTTTCAGCCACGTTTCAAACGATTATACATGCACATCATTACCTCAGCCGTCACCAAGCGGGTCTTCTCATATTCCAGGCTACACTTTCACCCGTTTAAATTTCAAAGCACGCTGCTCTCGACCTTTTACACTTCCAATTTCGCAGCTTCTTCGTCTTCCATCGCTGCACACCACTGCTCTTTCTCTCCTTCTGTTGTCCTTTGCAAAGCTTGCACTATTACCCATGGCGGCTTCGTCGTCCAAACTCGAGGATATTGCTCAACAATATGCAAACCTAGCTCTGACGGAGGCTGAGGAGGATACCCTTGACGTCTCCGATGTTGCTAATGCGGAGTCTGGAGTGAATTATGGATGCTCTCTCCTCGGTAAGCTTCTGATCGCTAAATCGGTTGATGTTAAGGGTTTAGAAGTCTCTTTTTCAAAGCTCTCGCGCCTGCATGACCAACTGAATGTTCGAGCTTTAGGCTCTAACGTTTTTCTGTTTGAGTTCCCGGATGAGGAACGTAAGTTTGACGTTTTGGGTCGAGGACCATGGACCTTTGAAGGTTGTTTACTTGTAATGTCGGATATTGATAGTTCCATTCCACCGCAAGCCCATGCTTTTCGATTTGCTCCTTTCTGGGTTAGGGTGCATGACGTGCCGATGGGTTTTTTGAACTCGATGTTTGCTCAAAGGGTGGGAAATAAGATTGGTCAGTTCTTGGATTATGTTGACTTTGATCGCCGTTTTGCGGGTCCTTATTTGCGGGTTAAGGTAAGTCTTGATCTCACCGCCCTCTTATGCGGTTTGTTACCATCCGCATTGCTGGAGTCCCAACAGTGTTACGGCTTTCCTATGAACGTTTGCCTACATTGTGTTTCATCTGTGGGTATTTTGATCATACTGTGAGGGATTGCCCCCACAAGTCTGAAGTTGCAGGCTCTGTTTTTCCATACGGTCTCTGGTTGAAGTCGAGTGCTTTCAGTCCAACACGGGCACGCCTTGCGACAGTTGCCATCCCACCTGCTCCTGCTACGCTTGCTCAAGTTGCAGTATCCCAGCCTTCTGTTTATCCAGGTCTGGTTGCCATGGCGGTGTTGAAGGCCTGTTGCCGAAGTTATTGTTGCTTCTGTGCGCCAAGGAGAAGAGCTTGGTCATTCATCGCAGCCAGTCCAGCCCCAGCACGTCTCTGCTTCCAAGGCTCCGGTTATGCTTGATCAGGAGGTTGAAGAGGGTGAGATTGTGTCCTCGCCAACCACTTCATGCAACCGTAAACGCAAAACCAGTGGAGGCACTTGTGATTCTTCTGACTTGCAGGTCTCTCTAGATCGTGACATGGCTGATTCGTCTAAGAGAGTGAGGTGTTCGGATTCGGGTGGTTCTCCATCATAGGCGGCTCCGGGGGATGCCCTGGGTAGCCCAGAATAATGTCGGGCATGGTCTCGAACTGCCGTGGTTTGGGTAGTGTGGCGGCAGTTCGATGGTTGGTTAGGTTGGTAGCTAGACATGATCCACTTTTTGTTATCATTTTGGAAACAAAATTGTCTTCTTTTGAGATGCGATCTGTTGCATCTAAGCTTAGGGGCTATAGTTGGGTAGCCGGATAGTGAAGGTCGGAAGGGGGAGTTGCAATGTTTTGGAAGGACAATTTACATGTTTCTCTTTCTAGTTTCTCGGCTCACCATGTGGATGTAATTGTACGTAATTTTGGGGGTTTAGAATGGCGGTTGACGGGGGTGTATGGTTGGTCAAGTGTAACTGACAAATGGAAAACATGGCGACTTTTGCGTTATCTGCATGCGCAATGGCGGGGGCCTTGGGTTCTGGGTGGTGACCTCAATGAAGTTTTAACATTACAGGAGCATCTTGGTCGGGGCTTTCGATCTCAAGCGGCAATGACAGCCTTTCGCTCTTGCTTAGCACATTGTGATTTGCATGATTTGGGATATCGGGGTCCTTGCTTTACTTACACAAAACGCGCAGATTATCCTTTTCATGTTAAAAGTCGGTTAGATCGGTTTGTGACTAATGATGCATGGTTAGCGTTATATCCACATGCACAGATGATAAGTGTGAAACATATAGGCTTTTAAGGGCTTAGTTACCTTATAATCTGCTACAATTTAAGCAATGTTTCCCACTTACTCTATGTTTTTCCTAAGATTGATGTTTTGATATAAACTGATGCATTTTATATGCTAAATATAGGAAAAACCCAGGGAAATGAAGATTTTATATCATAAGGATTACAACGCAACAAACGGGGAACAAATCAGGAGAAGAGACACAAAAATTGGTCACGTCCGGGTCAACTTGGCCGGACGCAAATCCGGACGTCTCATGTTCGGATCCGGACGCAACCCGGACGTGACCCAAGATCCAGCTTCAAAAGTTCTGTGTCTTGTCCGGATCCGGACACAGATCCGGACATATTCCGAATTTCAGATCTAAAAGTTCTATGTCACGTCCGGATCTGGACACAGATCCGGACGTCACACAGAGATGAAAAATAAAAATGCAATCGCGCTGATAATCAAGCTTTCAGCGCAATTATCAACCAAAAGCAAGTTAAGTCCATCCTCAACATTAATTAAACACGCACCTGTACTCAATATGTTAAGCCTATGCCCATGCTCGTACCTAACTTCCACTAACCTATGTTTCATTTCTAAGCCTATATAAACCCAGCTCCTGTTTCATTTCAAATCGTACCAGACTTGCGAGTCTAACCCCTTCTCTCCCTCTCTACATATCCTCTCATCCACGATAAACCATTCATCTCCATTCACAAATCTTCCTCCGTAACTCTTCACCTTCACCCACAGACAGAAACTGCTCACGGGCTTCATTTACCCGCGTCCGGATTTGACGTCCGGATCCGGACAGGCCCAGGATAAGGCGTCCGGATCTACGTCCGACCCAAGACAGCCGGACGTGACACAGACGAGTGTGGAAATTACAGAATCGGCGACGGCTTCTAAAATCAGTTTTTCTACTTAATCCCTCTATCCTTATGCTATTTATATTGAGCATTGTTATTTTGTCTATGGCTAAGTAGTCACTTTTAATTTCAGTTTACTATGTATCTCTAGAATAATTATTTCTGAACCTTTGTGATTTTCTGTAGTATAATAGAATAAAGTTCTTTTCCCTTATGAATTCCTAGACTTGTTAATATGATCAATTAAATGAGTTTATCAGTTTGTTAGCTTATAAGTGAGAACCGCGGCTATCAATTGACTACAGGGAAAGAACCAGTTAGTATAGAGATGGTAATTCCTCTAAACACTAGCTGACCATTAATCTAGACTATGCTTAAAGCAATTAGTGAACAGTGGATTCATAACGAGAGTTAGGATTCGGTCTTTGCTAATTAGAATTCGTGGAGTGGGAGACCGAATACGAGTTATCCTTATTCTAGGGTTTTATTCGGAATACTATAGAAATCACTTAGGGGAAGAAATTGCAAATCTAGAGAGATGTAGTAAACCGGAATTTCCTTTATCAAACAAAATCAAAACAATTATTTACCTGTTATTTATTGCTTATTGAACTCTTTTACAACATTCACCATCACACACAAAAACCCCCTAATTTCCTGTTATTTATATTATTCTTGTTTATGTGTAAGTAGAAATTATACTAGACCCTGCCTCCTTTGGTTCGATACTCAGGGAATACTCCGAGATTTAAACTTGCTATAATCGACCGGTACACTTGCCGTTAGGTTAAACCCCCAACAACAATTTACCGTTAGGTTTTACCCCAACAAGTTTTTGGCGCCGTTGCCAGGGAGGCACAGTTGCTTAGTTTAATTTTTTTTTATATTGGTATTATCTCATTTAATTTTGTTTTGTTTTTTCTTTTTAGTTTAGTTTATTTTTGTTTTGTTTTATTTTATTTTATTTTATTTTGTTCATTTTCTTAGCTTTGTGCAATTTGTTTCTTATTTTTGGTTCTAGTTTATTTTGGTTTTACCCGATTGAGTTTACTTTTACAACTACATTACTGTCAGTTATCTGATTTTGGTTTATGGTTAAAACTCGTTCTGAAGAAATCCTGAATTTGAGCTGGAACACGAGATAGAACGACTTACAAGAAGAAGTCGTCAGGGATTGGTACTGGAGTCTACAGTTGAACCAGAAGTGTTTTTCAAAGACTCGCCAGGTGATACCTTTGTTTCAGAAGAAGAGTATCTTATGGACGGTATCAGCAGAGAAAGAAGGATGAATGACTACACTCGTCCGAATGTGGAGGGACTCACATCACCAATAGTAATCCCTGCACTACCGGAAGGGGTAGAATGGCAATTCAAGACCCATTATGTCACGATGGTCCTGAATGCTCCATAGTTCAGTGGAGTAGTTACTGAAGACCCAAATGTTCATCTTACATCCTTCCTGCGATTGGTTGGAGCATGTTCAACACCAACTTCTCAGGAGGTAGCCAGGCTAACCTTGTTTCCTTTTTCACTCAGGGACAGAGCTGCAGAGTGGCTGAACTCCCTATCTCCAAACAGTATCACTTCCTGGAGCGAGCTAGCAAATGCGTTCCTAGCAAAGTACTTTCCACCGTCCCGAATGCTGTCAATGAGAGGTGAGATCACAAACTTCAAACAGTATAACGGGGAAACTCTTTCTGAAGCTTGTGAGCGATTCAAAGGAATTGTAAGAAGAGTACCACATCATGGTCTGGGAGAAGAAGTTGTATTGCAATCTTTTTATGAGGATCTAGACCCCCAGAGCCGTCTATTAGTTGATACATGTGCAGGAGGAAGTCTTATGGAGCTTCTAATCACCAGGATAAAGGAGTTGTTGGAGACTCTTTCCAATTCAGCTAACCAATGGGGAGGTGCTAGAGCTGCCACTGAGATCTTTCCAAAGAAGAATGCAGGAATTCATGAGGTAGACTCGAATACCCTCTTAGCTGCTAAGATGGATAGCATTTTTAAGCAGTTTGAGAAGATGTGCACACTAATGAACCCAAAATCAAACGCATCGGCTATCACTGATTCATTCCCTCAATGTGAGTATTGTGGTAGAAGTTCTAACATGTGCTAGTGTGTTCCACCGCAAGAAGAAGCAGCAAACTATGTTGGTAACATACCAGGTAATTATTTCGGAAATCAGGGCAACCCGGGTTACCATTCTCAGCAGCAAAATCATTACCAAGCTGGCGGTAACAGCAATTACAACCAAAGACCTCAACAACAGTATAATTCCTCTTATCAGAAGCAGTCACTACAGAGTCAGCCAGTACAGAATACGGGTGCTGGTGCATCCTCTAGTATGGATGAAGTTCTGGCCAGAATGAATGATTTCATCACGGTTAACACCAAGAAATTTAATGAGCTAGAAGCTTTCAATCAGGAGTAGAGGACCTTCAACAATGATCAAAGGACATTCAATAGGAACATCAAGACTCAGCTATCTCAGATATCGCAGTAGTTGGCTCAGCGTCCTTTGGGTTCTTTGCCTAGTCAGTCAGAGCAGAACCCGAGAGAGCATGCCAAGGCAATCACATTGAGGAGTGGTACACAGCTTGACCCGGTGATCCCTGAAGCTGAGGCCCCTCTTCCTAATGTTGAGTGAAATGAAGAAACTACACCAGCAGGTTCTCAGGAGGAACCAGTTGAAGAGGAGGTGGTGATTAGCAAGACTCCTAAGATTTCCCCACCTCCACGCCGCTCAGTTGATGAAGCGTCAGTTCCTTTTCCCAACCGGTTGAAGAAGAGAGACCTGGATGAGCAGTTTGGTAAGTTCCTAAGTATCTTTAAGAAATTAACCATTAACATTCCTTTTTCTGAAGTGTTGAAGCAGATGCCGATATATGCGAAGTTCATGAAGGACATCCTGTCCAATAGACGGTCTTTAGTGGAGAAGGATACTGTGCAGCTTACCGAGAGCGTTTCAGCCATCCTTTCGAAGAAGCTCCCACCTAAGCTTGATGATCCAGGTACTCCGGTCATACCTTGCGTGATAGGTAATGTGAATTGTGGTAAGGGTTTATGTGACTTAGGTGCGAGTATTAATTTAATGCCCTTATCAATGTATTTGAAGCTTGGTTTAGGAGAATGTGAACCTACCCGAATTACTCTGCAATTAGCTGATAGGTCAATCATCCTACCTAAAGGGATGGTTAGGGATTTAATTGTTTCGGTTGGTACTTTTGCTTTCCCTGTTGACTTTGTTATTTTAGACATGGAGGAGGACAAGGTAGTACCACTTATCTTAGGGCGACCATTCATGCGTACAGCAAGGACCCTCATTGATGTTGAAGGAGGGAAGATTATACTGCGGTTACATGATGAGCAACTTGTATTATATGACCAAGGCTACTACCCACCCTTCTGATGTTCATGCTTGTTTCAGTTTAGATTGTATTGATACTTTGATGCAGGACTATTCTTACAGCCCCACGGAGCTGGATGCATTGGAGAAATGCTTGGTAGAATCCATAGAAACAGTTCATGATGATTCTGAGGTCTCTGCTGCAGCACCTCAGCTTGCTGCTGGGAGGCCATATAGGAAGAACCACAGAATCGAAGAGGAACCGCTGGACCGAGTTCCAAAGACGCTAACTCCTTCTGTGGAGTCACCACCTTCCCTTGAAATTAACCCTCTTCCTAGTCACCTTAAATATGCTTTCTTAGTTCCTCCATCTGATTTGCCTGTCATTATTTCTAATAGTTTAACCAATGAACAGGAGGAAGCCTTGTTGCAGGTTTTAAAGAGAAACAAAGAGGCACTAGGGTGGTCCATTGCTGATATCAAAGGCATTGCCCCTACGTTCTGCACTCACCGCATTTACCCTGAGGAGAATGACAAACCAACAAGACATCCTCAACGACGACTGAACCCGCACATGAAAGAGGTGGTTAAGAAGGAGGTTATAAAGCTCTTGGATGCAGGTATCATCTACCCAATTTCTGACAGTGAATGGGTAAGTCCTACACAGGTCGTACCTAAGAAAGGAGGTTTAACTGTGGTGCCTAATGATAAAGGCGAATTAATTCCTCAGCGTACTATTACCGGACATAGAGTTTGCATTGATTATAGAAAATTAAATGCCGTCACTACGAAAGACCATTTCCTCCTTCCTTTTATTGACCAGATGCTGGAGAGGCTTGTAGGTCAAGAATATTACTGTTTCTTAGATGGTTACTCCGGTTATTCTCAGATTCCAATTGCTAAGGAAGACCAAGAGAAAACCACTTTTACATGTCCGTATGGTACTTATGCTTATCGACGCATGCCCTTGGGTTTGTGTAATGCACCAGCTACTTTTCAAAGATGCATGACTGCTATTTTTGCTGATTTTATTGAAAAGTGCATCAAAATCTTTATGGATGATTTTTCTGTCTTTGGACTGACTTTTGATTCATGTTTGAGAGACTTGGATTTAATCTTAGCTAGATGCAAGGAAACTAACTTGGTGCTCAATTGGGAGAAGTGCCACTTCATGGTGCAGGAAGGCATCATGCTCGGACATAAGATTTCTAAGAAAGGGATCGAGGTAGACAAATCAAAGATTGAAGTAATAGAGCAGCTGCCACCACCATCATCGGTAAAGGATGTCCGAAGCTTTCTCGGTCACGCAGGTTTTTATAGGCGTTTTGTTAAGGATTTTTCTAAGATCTCTAAGCCTCTTTGCGATTTATTACTTAAGGATGCTAAATTTGAGTTTATAAAAGAGTGCTTAGATGCGTTTAATTTGCTTAAAGCTAAATTGGTTTCTGCACCTATTATTGTGCTCCTGATTGGTCATTACCTTTTAAGATAATGTGTGATGCTAGCGATTACGCATTGGGAGCAGCTTTGGGGGCAGGAATGACAAGGTGTTGAGGATAGTCTATTATGCTAGTAAGACTATGAATGAGGCGCAGAAGAACTACGCAACAATGGAGAAGGAGCTGCTGGCAATTGTCTTTGCATGTGATAAGTTTCAACCGTACATTATTGGCAGCAAAGTCATTGTGCACACTGACCATTCCGCTCTCAAGTATCTCTTTGGAAAGGTTGATGCTAAACCTCGTTTGATCAGATGGATTTTACTTCTGCAGGAGTTTGACATTGAGATTAAGGACAGACCTGGAGCGCAGAACGGAGTGGTGGATCACTTATCCCGTATGGAAGTTCCAGATGATGGCAGGCCGATTAACGAGTATTTTCCTGATGAGTTTATTTACATGATCAGTAATTCCACGGACCCTTGGTATGCTGATATTGTGAACTTCCTAGCTAAGGGTATCATCCCTCCAGAGTTGACATATCAGCAGAAGAAGAAGTTTTTATCCACGGTCAAGCATTACCTTTGGGACGACCCATTTCTATTCAAGGTCTGTGCAGATGGTATGATTCGTCGGTGCGTTTCTGAGGAGGAAGCTAGAGACATCCTGTTACATTGTCACTCTAGAGAAGCAGGAGGTCATTTTGGTCCGGCTAGGACAACCGCGAAAGTTTTGGAGGGGGTTTCTTTTGGAAAAACTATGAACAAGGATTGCTATCAATTTGTTTCCACTTGTGATCAATGTCAAAGGCAAGGGAATTTATCCAAACGTCACGAGATGCCATTGAATTCGATCTTGGAGGTTGAGCCGTTTGATCTTTGGGGCATTGATTTCATGGGACCGTTCCCATCATCTCAAGGTAACCTCTACATCTTGGTAGCAGTAGATTATGTCACCAAGTGGGCTGAAGCAATAGCAGCACCTACCAATGATGCAAGAGTGGTGCTTAAGTTTTAAAGAGGAATATCTTTTCCTGTTTAGTGTCCCACGAGCGATCATTAGTGACGGGGGTACACTTCTGCAACAAACAGTTTGAAGCTCTTCTGCAGAAGTATGGTGTATGGCATAAGGTTTCTCTACCGTATCATCCACAAACAAACGGACAAGCTGAGATCACCAACAGGGAGCTTAAGTGGATTCTCCAGAAATCTGTCACATCCTCGAGGCGAGACTGGTCCCTTAAGTTAGATGACGCCTTGTGGGCATACCGCACTGCCTTTAAAACACCTTTAGGTATGTCCCCATACAAGTTGGTTTATGGCAAGGCATGTCACTTACCTGTGGAGCTGGAGCACAAATCTTTTTGGGCAATTAAGGCACTGAATTTTGATCTCCAAAAGGCTGGTGAGAAGCGTAAGCTATAGCTGTGTGATCTGGAGGAGTTTAGAGAGGCAGCTTATGAAAATGCCAAGATTTATAAGGAGAAGACGAAGAGGTGGCATGATAGGCTGTTGGTCAAGCGTGAGTTTCACGTGGGGGATAAGGTTCTTCTATTCAACTCCCGCCTGAAACTATTCCCAGGAAAGTTAAAATCTCGTTGGTCCGGCCCATTCACAGTGACAAGTGTCTCACCTTATGGAGCCATTGATCTAATCAACACAGAAGGCGAGACATTCACGGTCAACGGATCCCATCTAAAGCATTATTTGAGTAGTAACAGTGCCGAAGTTCACTCGGTGATCACTGTTTACAACCCGCCAAACTGATGCACCAAGGTCTAGCCAAAGACCAAAAAAGATGGACAGCTTGGGGGAGGCAACCCAACCAGTAAAAAAAATCTCCTCCCCACTTTCTTTCTACACTTTCCTATTACTTGATTTAATTTTTTTTAATCCATTGAGAATTTTTACTATTTTACTGCAAGAGACCCGACTCCCCTATTTCAATAACTAACTCTGCCTGGATCCACTTGAGTTCTCTGGTTTGCAGATTTACTCTTTCAGGTACTTCACTCTAATGCTAAACTGAACTCAAGTGTGGGGAAATATCATGGCAGCATTCACCACGGATCAAGGAGTCCTTTAACACTCTTGCTATTCTATTTCTACATTCTTGTGTTGTTTTATTTTTGTTTGACTTTTTGGTAATGTTTCCTTTTTAATTTTTTTTTAAATAAATGATGTGTTTTAGATTAATGGTCTTTAATTTAGTTTAATATATATATAAAAAAAGAGTATTTCAACGCGTACGGCTAAACCCAGCCGGAGGACTCACAAATCTACACACGTCGGATCCGGACGGTAAATCCGGACGTCACTTAAAATCGTCGCGCGCCGCGATTTTCTTTCTTCTATCTTCTTTCTGTCTTCTTCCTTCTTCCTCCATTAACGCACCCGACAACTCAAACCCAGAAACACAAACCTCCACTCCTTCTTCTCCATTTTCGCCACCACCAGAACAGCACCACGTTGCGACCACCAGGACCGCGCCGACACCACCGGAACCGACGCTTTTGCCCCACCATAGCCTGAGTTTTCCCCGATTTTGAAAACCAACACCGTCCCAAAACAGGTTTTTGTTCGAATTTTACAGATTCGGATCATTTTCTGTCGATTTGAAGTAGATTAGGTGGTTATTAGATGGATTTTGCTGTTAATTGTTGTTGAGATGCAAAATTGTGAAGTTCTATGAGAAATTTGTGAAATTTTCTGGTTGAATCTGGTGTCTTCGAACTGTCTGTCGCGGCAAAAAAAAATTTTAGGGTTACAGGTGCGTCCGGATCTGCGTCCGGCTAAGTTGACCCGGACTGGACCCGGACATGTTAAAATTCTCCGTTTTTCTGCAATTGTTTTCTAGGGTTAGTTTATTGTTTAATGCTATTGTTTCCTATGTTTGGGTTTTTAATGCCAAATTAACTGTGTGCAAGAATGTGTTCAGATAGAACTTACTCCTCGATCGGTTTCGGGTTTTGGTGTGTCTTTTGCTTCTCTTTTCTTATGTGTTAGGTTTCTTACTGCATTTGTTTACCGTTTAGATGGCTCGCACTAGAGGAGGAGTGCCTACTCGCACGGGTTCTTCGAGGAAACCCACGCCCGACGACCAGTCAGAGCCAGCCTAGACCCCACTCCGACCTGATGGCTTCCGCTGCTGGCCGGACTTGGTATGATCAGGGCGGGTCCTTCGTCATGATAGGCGCATCAGCGCAGAGGCATCAGCTGCAGCCGGGCTTACAGACAGATTTGAGGGTATTGGCGGCCAGCAGCATCTTGCGCATGGGCGTGGGTGTGCTCTCCGGAGCTGGTACGAGAATTATACGCCAATGCTGTGGCGTCAGACACGACACACAGCATTACCTCCTACGTGCGCCAGTTCAGGTGGAGGTAACCCCTGAGACTTTTGCTGTTTATTCCTCCGGACAATGATGATACCCATTTAGATTTTTCGGAGGATTCGCTTAGGCAGAGTAAGTCTAGGTGGTTACAAAGGGTCGGGAGTTACTACTCGCCGACGGGGTGAGGAAATTAAGACAGTACTCCCATATGCTCTCCTCACCTCCCTTCCCCAGAGGACCCTTGCAGAGATCCTCAGTCATCAGATCCGGCCTATGCCGGAAATGATGCTTCTGACGAGGATTGTGTTCTCCTCGACTACCTCTGGCCTCACCCATCCACCAGCTCAGCAGCTCTCGCTCCTTTCGTGATGTTTAGGCAGCTGCATAAGGTGGTGACTTATTGTGGACGAAGAAGAAGAAGATCACCCCTATCTTTCTCATTTTTTATCCAGCACTTTCTTTGTCTCCACCTCCCGAGGAGATCTTCACTGATATTGAGGTGAGGGAGGGGGGAGACACCATCTCCCTTGGGACCTTCAGGAGTGTGGCTTCATTTGTCTGGATGACGACAGCTGGGTGAGGGGCAACGGCGGGTCTAGGATCAACGGCACCTCTGCGAGCTCTAGCTCTACTTCAGGCCTACTGCTACCATGGCGCCCCCTACGGCCAGTGATGAGCATCCCACCAGAGATGCAGACTCTGATGGACTCCATTCTCCAGCAGCAGCAGCGGATGGAGCAGCGATTTGGGGGTATGGAGCAGCAGTTTGGAGCTGTACAACAGCAGGTCGGGGATGTGCAGCAGCAGTTCGGGGATGTCCAGCAGCGCCAGGTGCGGCATGGAGGGACAATAGATGACATCCACCAGACGCAGGAGCACCTCCAGGCAGAGCAGACTTCCATCCGCGACACCCAGACTATGCTCACAGAGCGCTTGGAGCAGTGATGCTTTTCAGCGAGAGACTGCTCGGTTCATGGCAGGGCATCTGCTCACCAGAGAGAGGCAGCCGCTCAGCAGGCCCAGAAAAACCAGCTCATGCAGATGTCATCATTGCCCAGTTGGGCGCTAGACCTCCACCACCACCGCCTCAGTGACCGCCATCCTATCTTTATTGCTTTCCTTTTATTTTTCTGTACTTTTATTTTTCTGAATTGCTTAACTTTTGTCTGTTTAAACTAACGATGCAACACGAGACTGATAGGTGAAGTAATGGTGTTTATATTTGGCAGTGCTTAAATTCTTAAATTGCTAAATTTCATGTTTATGAGCAGTGCAGCGTTCTTACATGATTAATTTACATGTCACCTCTACTGCGAAAAAACAGCTATAGAACAGGAAATGGAACCAACTAACTTGCGAAGTCTGCTAAGCTTGAATTATGGGGAGGAGTATTCTTTCTCTAAATATAACTCATACAATTCAAATATCTCTGTCGTTCGAGTTAATGCACTTTTTATTGGTTGTACATGCAGTGAAAAATTAGCAACTTTTACTCTGCACAACACGCATACTGTCTGTGACTCTGAGGAAATCTCGACCCCTGCAAAACTTCAAGGGTGAGGAAGAACCATCTCCAATCTATAACACCAGGGGGAGTCTCAGTTCCTAATTTAACTTATTAATGTTCCACCTTTCTCGCGTTGCGGTTTAATTATTGCACATACATCCATTATGAGTATAACATGCTTTGAAAAATCTTTTACCTGCATTTCTTTTATGATCAATGGGACATGCTCCTCTTAAGTGTGAGGAAGGAAAAATCTTTCCCTGAAAAACATGTAGATGTTCTTTAATGCCACACTTGCTTTTGCTGATCTAATGCCTGTGCACACCGATTGAAATTAAACCAAGTGACACAACCGTAAGAATCGTTTGCTTGATGAGGTTGATAAATAATATTATTTCAAAATACTTATATTTTACTGAAACCATGTGGATTAGCTAGTTGTGGAAGCCAGATTATTTTAGCTTGGGATTTGGAAATGAAGTGAATGATTGAATGAAAAGGATAAGGCAAGGTACTCCACTGATCAAAAAATCTTTTTCCTAACAATAGCAGACCTCGTCTATCGGTTATTAAGTCTTAAGGGTGCCTTAAACACCTATCTACCTAAGGTCTCGTGATCTGGGATAGTTGGCCCAACACCATCAAGGATAGAGAGAAAGTCTGGGTTATGGAATAACTCTGCAAAAATTTCAATAATAGCTGTTTTATACACAATTCTTGAAGAAGAATGCTTTCGCGTACAAAAGAGATAATTGCAGTTAAAATTATACTTTTGATCATGAGTGCGTGGTGTTGAAAGGTATTGCGGAATAAGGCATTACTTACACACTTGTCATCCAAAGGTTAGAGGAATGAAAATTGGGTGGAAAAGTCCAAGCTAAGCTAACTTGTTTTCTACAATCTAGTTTCTCTATGCTTTTACAAAATTGTTCTTCTTTCACTGTTTGTGAAAACCTACTCTAAAGAGCAA
>CM041777.1:288294665-288327836 GCA_023374045.1 Limonium bicolor
ACTGGGAGAGATGGCCCCCACCGCCAATATCAATGTCCATATGGACGAGGGATATACAGCCCCCTGCTGTCATAATTTCAATGTCCTAGTGGACGAGGGATATACAGCCCCCTGCTGTCAAATATCAATGCCCCTATGGGCGAGGGATATACAGCCCCCTGCTGTCATAATTTCAATGTCCTAGTGGACGAGGGATATACAGCCCCCTGCTGTCAAATATCAATGCCCCTATGGGCGAGGGATATACAGCCCCCTGCTGTTACCATTAAAGACGCGCGCACGTCGAAAGAAAGATTTCCAAGATTGACCTTTTCCAAAAATCCCGCTAGATCACCAACTACCCAGAGCAATACCAAAACACTCAGTCCTACAGAGTGCAGAAGCGTAAACCCTAAGCAGCCAATGTCTAACGGGCAACCAAGTAGAAGAAACCAATACCCAAGTGAGTTCCACATCCAAGGCTCAGTTAGTCACACAAGCTGAGTCAGTCACACAACCATTTCTTTTTAGAAGTTCCTCTTAAAGTCAGTTAGCGTTTCCAAAACATTCCACAAGTCAATCAGCAAAAATACGTAGTACGAGAAATCATACAAAACATTCCATAAAGTCCAAAACACGTCAAGCTGAGTACGAGAAATCGTACAAAACATTCAAAGTCCAAAACACAACAAGCTGAGTACGAGAATCGTACCTGGGTAATGCTGTTTGTAGCAGTTCTAATCAACTTGCGCAAACAATCAACAGTACTCTGAAGAATATTAAAGGTAATCTATCATCAATCCCTTGTAGCCTATGTTACGCTTAAATAAACTCCTTACTCTTATTTCAAAGTCTCAATTATCTTTTTAAGCCCTCACTTAAATGTTATGTATAATCTTTGTGTTATTTGAGAACGTTGTATAGCCCAAGGTGGTAAGATCAAGGAATGTATTCGATCAACATTTGCTAATTGTCCACTCCTATCCACTTTATTCATACTAACCACAATCCTCACATTCAAGACTTTGAGACCTCTATATCATAAATGTTATATTATATAATTAAAACTAAGAATTTCGACAATAATCTTAAGCTCAATACCTCTATTCTTAATTTGAAATAAACAGGTATTATGACCTATGATGAACTCATCTCAGAATACTATACTATTAGCTCATAATATAAAGATTATGTATTTAAACAATTTCTACTAGACAACCCATTATGATTAAGTCTTTCCCTTAACTTAATTAAGACCTACATCTTGTATATTGGAATTATAGTGTCGTAGATGCATTTCATTACAACTTCATTGATCTTGGTTTAGAGACAACCACTAGACTCAATTACTTTATCTTTACTTTAGAATGACTAATATTATAACCATTTAATTACCTTGTCTTAAGATGTTCAACTACTCTTCATCCTGAGACAACTATATTTTAATTAACTCAACCCTTCCAACTCTTTTACTTAGTATCCACAAAGTATATTATTCGCTTAATTATAACCTATATAATAAGGTGTTTTAAGATAACCTTTTTATGTATCCTTACTTACATTTTAATTTCCCAAGTATTTAATTTTTACACACATTCTCTCCATAGAGTATGTATAATCATTTGTACTAAATTTTAATAAACTTATGCCTTAAATACATTTTATATTACTTACAAGACCAAAGGTTTCAAAGGAACAACTTAATAAATTAATTTCCTTTATTGTATTTAGGATGGACAATATATCTACATAAGTAGAATTTATCCAAGAATTAAATTCTGGTTCGTAAGTGAAATTGTTAATTATGTAATAAGATAATCTATTCTGAAAATTCTCATATCTTATATTCAAATAACCTATCATTATGTCCCATTACCGTAAAGTATATCCATATAATATCTTATGTAACTTAGTTTTATCTGACAAAAGGTTCACAGGTTTTAAGTATCAAATTCCTATTTAAAAACCTTCCTGTAAATCTTTAACTATTATGTACATCACTTATTTATAAACTCACATCCTGAATATTGATAATGAATGTATTTTATATGGCTTAACTAATTCCAAGAAACTTAAGGATTATTATTTAGATTAATCTCCTAATCATAGTTTAATATAGTTTTATATCATAATCCTTTTAATGATTTTATCTTAAAATATTAAGTTATCACTCAATACTATAAATATTAAGAAATAATTAAATCTAGACTTATCTATCCTCTTCACATGAAGATGTAAAAGTAACTCATTTATTTTACTATTGTTTATATAATAAGAACATTTAAATGTAAAAGTATTTCATTTATTTTATTATTAATTATATAATAAGATCTATTTGTGTAACACTTTATGTACTCTAATTACAAATACTCCTAAATTATAACTTATTAATTTCTTAACCCAATTATAGGTTTACATTGGGGTCATTGACTAAATATATACATGTATTTTAACACTGTTTATATGAATCTTAGAAATTTAAAGGTAACTCTTTAAGCCTAATACATTACTATAATTTAATACCACCTCATATAATATTCTTCTATTTGTATTATGTAGAGGTTTAGTTTAACTTATTAATTCCTTCGTATTATATTTCCTATAAGGTATTTAATTTTATTATGTTTACTGTGTATATTCATATATATACTAGGATTTATACAAAACATTATTTATGTAGTTTTATTGTATTTAATTATTTATATTAACTTTTACACACACCTACATCCAAAATATGGTTAATAAAATAAAGTATTTTCCCTTAGTTTCGGTTAAGTCTATTAACTACCATATTATATAATTAATATGAATGTAGATTAATTTAGTTCCTTAATTTAACCCAAGTTACTATTTTATCCCTTAGTTTAATTAAAAATATCAACTCCCATAATATAGTAAATAAAATGTAGGATAACTAAATTCCTTAATTTATACAAGTTCCTACTTAAATAAGTAAATATACATATACGTAAATAATTTCTTTCTCTTAAAAGCTAATACAAAAACATTTATAAACTTACTGTTATAAAATGTTAATTTAGTTTCCTTTATTTTCCCCAGCTTAAAAGCCCATTAACCAACCTTACTTTAATTTTTGATTGCATTAAAAACTTTATATTATAGGTTATTCTTATGAAAACTCATAAACACAATTTTTAAAACCCTTTACCATTGCCCAAAATTCCCAAATTTAATATACAGTAACTATAACATTGTAGACATATTATAAAATTTTTATTTCATAAAAATATCTTTTTAATTTAGCCAAATAATTCCAGAAAAGCCGTAACTTGTAAAAATCATAACTTATGTTTAAAAACTCCAAAACCTTAATAATTTACATCAAAATAAACTACATAAAATAAGGAATCTATGGTTAAAATTTCAAGTCAAAATACATTCGGGAAGGTACTTAAATTAATTAAACAAGTTAGGGTTTATTCCTGGAAACAATAAAAACTTATACATTTAAAATCGTGTGTTTTAATCGTGGCCGTCCATCTATTAACTGAGATCGAACGGCTCCTGCTGCGCGAGTTCTTCAGAGAACTCAATATCGAAACAACGAGTACTAATCTGCTTATATCTCCTAATCTACAGAACGAAATCGAATGGTTTTTGTTTCTATGGATTCGAAATTAGATTCCGGTTCTAATGGTACTGATTTCCCTAATTATCATGCAGTATTCATCAAGATTCGAGATTGTTTCGAAGGTTAGGGTTCTTACAAATTTCGGTTCGAACCGAACACAAATCCATCAAATTCTCTTAATATAGTACGTAATTGACACAATTGAAACATGGGTTAGGTCGGAATTGTAAAACCGGTTAGCATAATCGGAGGAATTGAAGAAAGCTCACCGGAATTGCCCGAATCGAAGTGTTTTCGAGATCGGTTTCTGGAAAAAAAATTCGAACTTCAGACCAGTTCGTGAAGCAACCTTCGAGGCTCTATAAATTATTGCACAGATCGAGTTAGGTTTTGGTTTTGGGCTCATTAGAAAGATGACACTTAGATCTACACATTGATAACTAAAACTCAATCTAATATGCATTATACAGGAAGAAATTTGACCCGAAAGTTACGAGTTTACCTCTCTGTTTCCGGTATGATTTTATGTACTGAAAAATCCGGAACTTTGAGCGACTATAACTTCCAAACGGTAACGATTCAGGCTTGGACATAAACATAAGAATTGTAGACGGGTTAGAGATCTACACAACGAGCTAAAGAAATCGAGATTTGGTTGAAAGACGAGGAAGTTATGGCATGTCGAACTTTACCTGAAATCAGAGTATAACTGGAATCTGGGTTGCGACTGAGAAAGATGCCATCTTGAGAACGACTTTCCCGTTGATGTGGATGGAGTTAGGGCTTGTATGAGTTATGAATGTAAAGAGGGAATTAAGGAGAAGAGAGTGGTGAAGACGGCACTGGAAAATTCGAAGTAATGAGAGAGATATGGCCGTCACAAGTTAGGTCAAAAACGGTTGTTTGCTGGAGAAAATCAAGGAGGTAAAAATCTGCTAAGTGTTGGGACGCACGAGAGGCTGACACGTGGCACTTATGAAATTTTGGCTCTAAACTTCAAACTAGCATAACTTTGGCTAGGATGATCCGTTTTTGACGTTCTTTTTATCGATCTTCATGGTTTTCCATAAGCTATTTATTGGTATAGATTTCATGGCCTGGTTTGACCATTCTCAAAAAGTCAACCCTAGCAAGGCTTAATAAGCTTTAAGGTTTCTAGAATTTTATATTGACCTTTATATTTCCAAAACAATGTTCCAACACTTCCTAAAATCTTTATAATATATTTGGAGTGTTTAATAATTTTCCCAAGATTTATTGACTTATAAATCTTATTATTAAATTCATAATATTATATAATAATGTATAATAATTAGGGTTAAATAGGAGAAAACCCCTAAATAAATTTCACAATTCCATATACTAATTTAATATTCATAATCCCGTATAATAATTTAATATTCATAACTCCATATGATAATTTAATATTCATAATTCCATAAATAATTTAATACTTAATAGTATTATTAAAGGTTTAATAAAAGAAATCCCCTAAATTAATTTAAATTAGTTTAAAATAATTTAGGGGTATTTCAGTTTACACCTGTTCTGTTTACGAGTGAGGTTTCCTCGTTCTGTTCACGAGCTGGTTTGCTCGTTCTGTCTGTATGCTGTGATCGCTAGTGTCCCACTGTTTTCTGTTTCCGTCTGCTTTGCTCTGTTTAGTCCCTTATTGATTGGACTTCTGTTTCTGATTTCTGACACGTTTATGGATTCTTTGACTCCTTCTGATTTGTCAATATTTGTAAATGTTTTGAGCATGCTGGTTGATGAAGTTGGTCATCTACTGGGCATAGTTGTGTGCTCATTCCCCTACTTCTAACGCTTTTGCAGATTGATTAGCGAGGATCGTCTACCCTCAGCTTCTGGAGTTTAGCTCTTGTTATTTGATCGTTTGAGACTTTGTATTGAATTTGGGCCTTTGGGCATATTTGTTAGCTTCCGCTTTCGACATCTGTTTGGTGGGTTCTGTAATGACTTTGGGGATGTTTAACATCTTGTTTTATACTTTATTTAAGTATTCCGTTTGGGCCTTATTGACTATCTGTTTAAGTTCGTATTAGAGCCTTGCGTTATTATGTAATAATACGCGGCGTGTAATACCCCTAACTCCTAGGCCAGTGTTTGGGGGTGTTACATTTAGTGGTATCAGAGCTCTGGGTTCTAATCTGCTGGGATTTTAAGTTAGCCAGTCAGTCAGAAATGTCAGTGTTAGTGTCTGAGTTTAACTGCTTGCTGTTGGACTTTCAGAATGCCGCCAAGAAGAGCAAATAACCCTCCAGGGAATGTGGCTGATGCTGTTCAGCAGTTATGACGCAGCTCATGCAGACCATGGCTGCAGGAGGTGGTCCAGCTGGAGGAGGACCAGCTGGCGGAGCAGGCCCAGCTGGGGCAGATGCTGGAGGGAGGAACGTGAAGGCGCTTCAGGAGTTCATGAAGCTGAAGCCGCCGTCGTTCGATGGGGCAGGAGACCCCCAGGTGGCCAGTCACTGGCTGTCAGAGGTGGAGGATCTGCTGCGTGTGATGGGCTCAGAGGAGGAGCAGAAGGGGACTTCGCCACCTTTCTGTTCAAGGCCGAAGCCAAGGAGTGGTGGAGGTCAGTTATGGGGAAGTTCCCACAGCCTTGGACGTGGGAGCAGTTCACTGGGGAGTTCAACAAACAGTTCTACCCCGACGTCTACAAGGATCAGCGCATTCTGGAGTATAACCGACTACGCCAGGGTCGGGACATGAGCGTTGAGGAGTACGTTCGTAAGTTCATCAGTGTCTAAGTTTGCACCTGAGCCTGACGAGCATAGGAAGGCCAGGAAGTTTGAGAGTGGTTGAGGCCAGACATCCGTTCTGCTGTGACGCCCCTGCGTCACAAGACCTTCAGGGACGTTGCTGATGTCGCCCTGTTGGTAGAGGCTGACTGAGGGTCGCCAGGCTGGAGGGAAGGACCAGAAGAGGAAGCAGAGGTCCGATGAGAGCGACAGGAGGGATCAGTCTGCTTCTCAGAAGAAGCAGTCTACTGGAGATCGAGCTGGAGACCGCTCTGGGGACCGTTCGCGAGACAGAGGTGGTTCGTCTTCATCAGCTCCCGCTCCGAAGTCGGGTCTGCGGCAAGTTTCATAGAGGCCAGGACTGCTACAGGAAGTCTGGAGCCTGCTTCAAGTGTGGGTCCTTGGAGCATAGGATTGCTGATTGCCCTCAGGCTGAGAGGAGCAGGGGTAGTTCTGGAGGTAGAGCCGTTGAGTCTGCTTCAGGGTCCAGAGATCGAGACCGGGCTGAGCAGAAGAAGCCCCAGGGCCAGGCCAGAGTGTACGCGATGGCTGGAGAGAGAGACCGATCGACTGACAGAGTTGTCACAGGTATTCTCCAGCTGTCTTCTCGTTCTGTTTTCTGTTTGTTTGACTCTGGAGCCACCCACTCTTTATTTCTGCTGAGTTGGTGGGTGAGCTCGGTTTGCCTGTTGTGCCTCTGGGTGTTGAGCTGTGTGTGCATAGTCCATTGGTTAGGGACTCTGCTATGTTGTTGAATTCTGTCTGTAAAGCTAGTCCTGTGTTAGTCAAGAATAGGATTCTGTGTGCTGACCTCATCCCTATGGAGATGACCTCTTTTGATGTGATTCTGGGCATGGATTGGCTTGCTGCGCACCATGCCCACATCGATTGTGCCGCTTCGAGAGTCACTTTTGAGGAGCCGGGCCAGCCCCGTTTGATTGTAGCAGGGAATGGACTCCCGTGCTCGCCGCCAGTCATATCAGCGATGCAGGCGTTCCGCTTTCTGAGGAAAGGATGCCAGGGATATCTGTGCTACATCCCTGAGGTTCGCAAGGATGCGAAGTTGGAGGAGATTCCAGTAGTCAGAGACTTCCCAGATGTGTTCCAGGATGACGTACCTGGGCTTCCCCCTGTTAGAGAGGTGGAGTTCTCGATCGAGCTCGCACCTGAGACTCAGCCGATTTCGAAGGCCCCATACCGGATGGCGCCTGCTGAGCTTAAGGAGTTGAAGGTCCAGTTGCAGGAGCTGCTGGATAAGGGCTTCATTCGCCCGAGTGTGTCGCCTTGGGGAGCACCAGTGTTGTTTGTAAAGAAGAAGGACGGTAGCATGCGGTTGTGCATTGACTACAGGGAGCTCAACAAGGTTACCATTAAGAATAGGTATCCTCTCCCACGCATAGATGACTTGTTCGACCAGTTAGCAGGAGCTAAGGTGTTTTCGAAGATCGATCTGAGGTCGGGATATCATCAGAGGATTAAGGCAGACGATGTGCCTAAGTCCGCTTTCAGGACTCGTTATGGACACTACGAGTTCCTAGTGATGCCATTCGGTCTGACGAATGCGCCTTCTGTATTTATGGACATGATGAACCGGGTGTTCAAGCCGTTTTTGGACCAGTTCGTTGTGGTGTTTATTGATGACATCTTGGTGTATTCCAAGAGTGCTGAGGAGCACGAGGAGCATTTGAGGACCGTTCTCCAGACTCTGAGGGAGAACGAGTTGTACGCGAAGCTGAAGAAGTGTGAGTTCTGGTTGGATCAGGTGGTATTCTTGGGACACGTTGTCTCCAAGGATGGTATCTCCGTGGATCCGGAGAAGATTAGGGCTATTACTGAGTGGGCCAGGCCTACTAATGTTGGAGATATTCGTAGCTTCCTTGGATTGGCGGGCTATTACCGCAAGTTTGTGGAGGGCTTCTCCAAGTTGGTGATTCCGTTGACTCGTCTGCTTCAGAAGGATGTGAAGTTCGAGTGGAGCGATGCCTGTGAGCAGTGTTTTCTGGAGCTGAAGAAGAGGTTGACTACTGCGCCGATCTTGACTCTTCCAGAGGGGACCGAGGGCCTGGAGGTTTTCTGTGATGCGTCCCATAGGGGACTTGGGTGTGTTCTGATGCAGCAGGGGAAGGTGGTTGCATATGGCTCTCGTCAGCTTAAGCCATATGAGAAAAACTATCCGACCCACGACCTGGAGCTAGCTGTGGGTTTGCTCTGAAGATTTGGAGGCACTATCTGTATGGAGCAGCGTGCAAGTTTATACGGACCACAAGAGCCTCAAGTATCTGTTCACTCAGAAGGAGTTGAACTTGAGGCAGAGGAGGTGGCTGGAGTTACTGCACGATTATGATCTGGAGATCCTCTACCATCCTGGTAGAGCGAACGTTGTGGCTGATGCGCTCAGTAGGAGGGGTCCGTCTGGGACCGTCTGTGCTTTGTCTGGTGTGCAGAGGTCTGCTCTGGAGTTGCAGCGTATGGGTATCTGGGTCGTCCGACCAGAGAGATCTGGGATGTTAGCAGCATTACAGATTCAGCCTACCTTGATCGACAGGATCAAGGCCAGTCAGGAGCTTGATGTCAGTTTGGGTAAGATCAGAGATGAGTTAGCTGCGGGTCAGGAGTCTGAGTTCAGGGTTTCAGAGGATGGCTGTCTGAGGTTCCGGGACCGCGTCTGTGTGCCTGCTGACGATGCTTTGAGACGTGAGATCATGCAGGAGGCTCATGGAGCTCCTTACTCGGTGCACCCAGGAGGTGTGAAGATGTACCGGGACTTACGTGAGACATTTTGGTGGAGCAACATGAAGAGGGACATCCGACTTTGTATCCAGATGTAGGACCTGTCAGCAGGTCAAGGCAGAGCATCAGAGACCGGCTGGTTTGCTTCAGCCTCTTCCCGTTCCGGAGTGGAAGTGGGAGAGCGTCGGTATGGACTTGTCATGGGACTGCCTAAGACTCCGAGGGGTTTTGATGCAGTTTGGGTCATTGTGGACCGGCTCACGAAGAGCGCTCACTTCCTACCTGTCAGGAAGACCTTCAGTTTGCACCGTTTGGCTCAGTATATGTGGATGAGATTGTGCGTCTACATGGGGTTCCTGCTTCGATTGTGTCTGACAGAGATCCGAGGTTTGTGTCCAGATTCTGGCAGAGTTTGCATCAGGCTATGGGGACGAAGTTGTCTTTCAGTTCAGCTTACCATCCTCAGTCAGACGGTCAGACAGAGAGGACGAATCAGGTCCTTGAGGACATGCTCAGAGCATGTGTGTTGGACTTTGGGGGCAGTTGGGATCAGCATGTTGCATTGATTGAGTTCGCCTATAATAACAGCTTTCAGACCAGTATCGGGATGGCTCCGTTTGAGGCCTTGTATGGCAGGAGGTGCAGATCACCCATCTGTTGGGATGATCTGAAGGAGAGAGCTGTGATCGGTCCAGACTTGGTTCAGGATGCTGTGGGCAAGATTCAGTCTATCAGGGAGCGTCTGCTTGTGGCTCAGAGTCGTCAGAAGAGTTACGCCGATCAGAGGAGACGACCTCTAGAGTTCGAGGTGGGCGACCATGTGTATCTGAAGGTTTCTCCGGTTCGTGGAGTTGTCCGGTTTGGGAAGAGAGGCAAGCTTAGCCCTCGTTTTGTGGGTCCTTTTGAGATCCTAGAGAGGATCGGACCGGTTGCCTATCGCCTGGCTTTGCCTCCATCTTTAGCAGCAGTGCACAGTGTTTTCCACGTTTCTATGCTGAGGAAGTATATTCCGGACCCATCTCATGTAATCGACTTCAGTCCGCTTCAGTTGAGGGAGGACTTCACGTTTGAGGCAGTTCCTTCGAGGATTCTAGCCCGAGATGTTCGTAAGCTCAGGAGTAAGACCATGCCCTTGGTGAAGGTGCAGTGGTCGGGTCAGTCAGAGGAGGAGGCGACCTGGGAGGTCGAAAGTGAAGTGCGCTCTAAGTTTCCCGCCCTTTTCGAGCAGTAGGTATGTTTTAATTTCGAGGACGAAATTCTTTTAAGGGGGAGGTGATGTTATAACCCAAGATTTGGTTATATTTTATTTCGTCACAAGTGGTCTTGCATTATTGTATTCTGAATTTAGGACACGGAAGTCCTTATTAAAGAAGCCGGGGACAAGGAGGTCTTTTCCCCCATCCGTTTTATTTTCTGGTGAGATTAATCTCAATATTTCCCTTCCTATTATTTATTTATTTCCTCATTAATTATCCTCTCTTCTAATCATGTTTCCACGACGTTCTTTCTTTCCCCTCACTCTGTCAGTTTTGAGATACCGTCTATACGCTCCTCTCTTCTCTGTTCTCTCACTTCCAAAGAGTACGATCAATCAAGTGCCCAATTCCTGCTGTTGCGTCCCTGCGATTCTAATTCTGTGGATCCTTCTCTCTGCTGCATTCCGGTCCAGATTAAGGTAAGGGCGTCAGGTTGTTCGTGTGCAATTCTACAATTGGGGGAGCCTACTCTTTTCTGAATTAGTTTTCTGCAATCTGTTTGTGGTTCAGCGTTGGTTCTTGCGTTCGATCAATTCCTTCTGCTGTCGGCTTCATCTGTGGGTTCGTCGTCAGAATTCAGGTAAGGATTGTGTTGCAGTTTCCGGATTTCAGTTTCAGTCTCAGGGATTAAGTTGCGTTTCTGATTCGGGGTTGCTTTTGTGTTCAGTCAGAGGCTTGGGTTTGCGTTGTTGGATTGCGTGTCCGGTCTACGTTTCGGGATCTGCTTGATTGTGGCTCTGCTGTTCAGATTGTAGTTCTCTGCTGTATTCGAGGTAGGTGGCTTTCGGATTCGATCCGTGTGTTCAACCTTGGGGAGTTTGGGTTCTGCAAGTTAACTCAATGATTTGATCTTGTGTTGTGTGTGGTTCATGTCTGTTTAATGCCATTTCAATGGATTAAACCCCCAAGGTTGTTTTGTAAATGTGTGTGTTGATTTAGATTGGTTTTTGTGCCTCTGTTCGTGTTAAACTCGCCTCTGTTTTCTGAAATTGTCGGCGTGTCCGAACTTCTGTCCGACCATTGAAGTTCGGACATGCCCTTCTGCGCTCTGGATTTCTGAACTGTTTGATGTGTCCGAACTTCCGTCCGAGCTTCTAAGTTCGGACGGGGTGTGAGGACGAGTCCGGCTTACATTTCGAAACTTGTAAGCCGGACTCGTCCTCGCACCCCGTCCGAACTTAGAAGCTCGGACGGAAGTTCAGACACATCAAACAGTTCAGAAATCCAGAGCGCAGAAGGGCATGTCCGAACTTCAATGGTCGGACAGAAGTTCGGACACGCCGAAAATTTCAGAAAACAGAGGCGAGTTTAACACGAACAGAGGCACAAAAACCAATCTAAATCAACACACACATTTACAAAACAACCTTGGGGGTTTAATCCATTGAAATGGCATTAACAGACATGAACCAACACAAATCAAGATCATTGAGTTAACTTGCAGAACCCAAACTCCCCAAGGTTGAACACGGATCGAATCCGAAAGCCACCTACCTCGAATACAGCAGAGAAACAATCTGAACGCAGAGCCACAATCAAGCAGGATCCCGAAACGTAGACCGGACACGCAATCCAACAACGCAAACCCAAGCCTCTGACTGAACACAAAAGCAACCTCGAATCAGAACGCAACTTAATCCCTGAGACTGAAACTGAAATCCGGAAACTGCAACACAATCCTTACCTGAATTCTGACGACGAACCCAGATATGAAGCCGACAACAGAAGGAATGATCGAACGCAAGAACCAACGCTGAACCACAAACAGATTGCAGAAAACTAATTCAGAAAGAGAGTAGGCTCCCCCAATTGTAGAATTGCACACGAACAACCTGACGCCCTTACCTTAATCTGGACCGGAATGCAGCAGAGAGAAGGATCCACAACAGAATTAGAATCGCAGGGACGCAACAGCAGGAATTAGGCACTTGATTGATCGCACTCTTTGGAAGAGAGAGAACAGAGAAGAGAGGAGCGTATAGACGATATCTCAAAACTGACAGATGAGGGGAAAGAAAGAACGTCGTGGAAACGTGATTAGAAGAGAGGATAATTAATGAGGAAATAAATAAATTAATAGGAAGGGAAATATTGAGAGATTAATCTCACCAGAAAATAAAACGGATGGGGGAAAAGACCTCCTTGTCCCGGCTTCTTTAATAGGACTTCCGTGTCCTGAATTCAGAATACAATAATGCAAGACCACTTGTGACGAATAAAATATAACCAAATCTTGGGTTATAACAAGTTAAGTACCTTTCATGAACACACAGTGGTTGGTGATTGTCTTCTTGAAATTTTTGTTTGATCATGAAAGACTCAAACTTTCGATACCACTACCTTGGTGCTTATTTCAAACCATAAAGGTTTTTGTTTAGCCTAGATACCAATTCAAACCCTTCTGGCTGGTCCATGTATATCTCTTCTCTATGGCCAAAAGTCGTTAATTTTTTAAATTAGGTTACTGTCTTATATGCTTCCTTCAGTTTCTTACTTTTGCTTTAAAAATCAATTATAGTTCTACTAGAGTATATCTTCTATGACCATGTGGTGGAGAACCAAAGGTACCTAAAATTAAGTAAGAACAATTTGATCGATTATGTGAATCCGAGTCTGAAACTAAACTGATTAATTTAATATTGTTTATCAGTTTTATTAAAGCAGTTGGATAACGGCTAAGAGTCTAATTTGAACCTCATTTTTATAGTTGAGCAACAAAACGTATTAAGAATAAAATAATCCTAACAAACCTTATTATGCATTAGTCCCTCATTGAAATCTTATAAGGCGTAAAATCATTTATAAAGAACCCAGATAAAGGGAAAAAATACAAAATTTGGGACCGAACACAACTTCAAAAAAAAAACCACCGCATGCATGCACTCTAGTGTAGCGACAACGCTAAATAAATCCAACAAGATAGTTTCGTTACATAGTAAGATAACAAATTAAGTGAATGCAGTGGCCGACCGACATACAAATATAACACCCCATCGTTTTCATTTCTAGGTCCACCACTAAATAAATATGACCACTAACTGATGTAGCACTAAATATAACAACGTACTCTCTCAAAGCACATAATGAAAAAATTTTTTTAATATATAATGAGAGGTTACATACGATCAGGACCTGGAAGTCCAAACTTGTGAAGGATTTAGTTCATTTTTTACCAATAAATTATTAAATTATTCTTTAATACAATCATTATAATTTCATTGTTGATAGTAATTAATTTAATTAATTCAGTTTCTAGTTAATCTTTTTTAATAAATTCAAGATTTTTTTGTTCAAAAATAGCTAAGTAATGAAAAAAGAGAAAATTTAGCAAATTCACAAAGAAATAGGATAATTTTTAAGTAAAAAAATTACCTCAATTCGGATGAAGCATATTGAAAAAACAAAAGAGATAGCAATTTAACAACATTATATACAAAATAAATTCCATACAACCATTTTATATATACTTTTACTACTTTATATAAAAAACCTTATAACACTAATAACTTTGTATTACCAAAAACCTATGGGGCACATGCCCCCACAACTCATAACCTAAGTCCGCCACTGCATGGCATGAGGTTGTAGAGACCTTATATCAGAGCCAGACCCAGGTCGGTGTGCCGATGTGGCCCGCGAGGGCGCTGGGCTCCCAAAGGGGGGTGGAGTGTAATACCCTTGAGGTTTACCTCCCACATCAATTGGAGGGGAGAACGAACCACTCCTTATATGGGTGGGGATACCTCTCCTTGTTGTGAGGCCTTTTGGGGCTATGAAATCCCAAGAACAAAACTGTGCGGCCTGCGAACAGCCCAGTATCCCACTGTTGTGATATTGTCCGCTTTAGCACGCAGAGCGGAGTACCGCTCTGATGACGAGATATAAGGGTAAGAACTGTGAGCATAGGATTTTGGGAAACATGGGAAACGTGGTGAGGATCCGTAATTAGGAAATTCCTAGAAATGTGAAATATGCTTGAGTATTGGCCTGTAAAGGCACTGTGAATGTAGAAGGGTTGTGAATACGCAAATCACGAACTCCTTGTATATATATTGATTACCCTTGAGGTACTATCTGCAAGACGAAAGATATACGTATAATTACACGGTTAGGTAAACCACCGTCGCTATGAAGACGAACAAAAGTAGAGACGAGGGATATGAGGTCCTGAGAGGACTGTCATTCCCATCGCACCAATCTTCTATGGTCATAACTACGAACAGAAAACTACTTGCAACGAGTATTTTCGAACGCCTATCCCCACCCTCCTCATCCCCAGGACCGATGACAATTGAAGACCACATGGAGATGAAAAGTTCCTCCAAAACAGGAATACCCGACTCGGCCACCATGAAATATTACATCAACAACGCGGAACCAGAACTTAAATACAAAAAATTCTAAGGACTAGATAGACCCGACAGCGGTATACGATCTAAAGGGAACTACTTGAACTCAGTAGTAAATTAATGGGACCCTACTAAGCGAGGGAACACCATATCAATGGCAATAAAAGAGCCAGCGAGATTAGCGAATATGCAAAGATGAGAGCGCATATATACCACAGCAGACAAGCACTGGATGATAATTCAACCTGCATGGCGCACTTGCTACAACAAGTGCTGCCATAACAACTGATCCGGAAAGACGACGATGACCTACAATGGTAGACAACTACACGGGCATATGGACCGTACCCTCTGGGACTACAATAAGTTAATACCTAGAGAGGAGGAAAGGTCACATGACCCAGAAAGTGTGAGAAAGACGAATGCATGAGCAAAGGTGAAAGGAAGGCTAATGAGAACCTCCTCGCAGGGAGTAAAACCTGGATTTTTGGGATACCCAAGCACTGAGCCTAACGCTCAGTGCGGAATAGATAATCCTACAAAATTTACATCAACTTCATAAGAAGAACAAATAAAAAGTTTGTTGATGCTATTTTGATCGGCAAAATCAGTTCAATACTAAAGCCCGTTTTAAGACCAGCCTGAAGTGAAGTCCGTCAGTCTTGAACTGACGAACAGAGAAGAAGATAGAATATTTAATAAGATTTTATCTAGCTGTTAAAGATAAAATCTTGAATGATAAATTCTCACACGGTCTCTGTATCTATATAAGAGGAAGAAAGTCTAGGTTAGAGGGTGGGGATTTTTACGCAAAAGAGAAAATCAGAAATACAATATAATTTGCGAGAGCAATAGTAAGCGTAAATATAGAGAAACTCAGAGGGAGAGAGAGTGAGATTGGAGAGTCAATTCAGAGAGAGTTTTACTGCTGCTTTCGTTGTAAGTAATTTGAGTTCAGAACTCAAATTACATGTGTATTAGGTCAAGATAGTGTTCTTGACGTGAGGGTTGATATTAGCATTGAATACGTGATTGTATAACCATTGTTATACGTGATTATAATAAAGGTTCTACCTTTATGCTATTCTGGTCTTCCCTTCTTTCTCCTCGTTCGTCCTTAGTTCTGAACTCAGACCATCGACACCTTCTGAGTTGCAAACTCAGCACCGACATATAGAATATTTAACAATTGGTATCAGAGCGAGGTAACCCTAAACGCAGAAGAAGCTTCTTCAGGGTTGATCGTGATGAATTCCTACTATGTTAAACCCCCAAAGCTCTCAAAATTCAACTATACCAGCTGGTGTGAGTAGATGGAAGACCAGTTGATCTCCATCGACTTAAAATTGTGGGATGTAGTAACTGAAGGAGATCTTAAGCCTAAGATTGAAGAAAATGGAGTTTCAAAAGAAAAACCAAGGTCTAACTGGAATGAGAATGATAACAAGATGATTAGCAAAAACAGACAAGCACGAAGACTCATTATGTTGTCGTTGTCAGACTCAGACCAACATAAAGTACTAGTATTGCGCATTGCCAAGGAGGTATGGGATTTTCTTAAGACGGCATATGCTGGAACTGATTCTGTTAAAAAGGTGAAAGGTAAACAACTCAAAAGACAGTTCGACAATTTCAAGATGATGGAAGGAGAGACACTCTCACAAACACTAGAAAGATTCAACAAGATACTCTGTGAGTTCAAGACTGTTGGAGAAGTTCCCTCAAATGATGTTGTTAATGAGAGATTTCTTGATAGTTTGTGTAAAGAGTGGTTACACTTCGCTACTCTCTTGGAATCTACAAAGGATTTATCAGAACTATCCTTTGAAGAACTGAGTTCAGAACTCATGGTTTATGAAAGAAAGATGAAGGGGGAGATAGCTACTTCGTCAGCACCAATCAATGATTTATCCCTGAAAGCACGTGACACGGCAACAGAGTTAGAGGATGACGACTATGATATAGATAAGGAAATTACCTCAATGGTAAATCGCATCCGGAGGCTATTTAGTAGACAACAAAGGTCAAACCAGCAGTGTAAGTCAAAGAAAGGACAAAATACATGTTTTAAGTGTAACAAGCCTGGTCACATTGTCAAGAATTTTCCTCTCCACCAGAAGGACAATTCTCAGAAGAAGATTAAGAAACACACAAATACAGCTGCAGCTGTATGGGGACAGGATATCTCAGATACAGACTCAGAACCCGAGGAGTACGCGCAGATGTGTTTGACGACAGTTGCTCATGAAGATGATGACATCAATACTGAGTATAACATAAAGGAGAAGGAAATCTGGAAGGATACTCTTGAAAAAAGAAGAGATATTTATTAAGTTAACCTCTGCACTCTCTGAGATAAAATTCTTGAAGAATCAGTATGATACTGAGATTAAAGAACTCAGGGCTAAGGTGGAAAATTTATGTCAGTCCTCGACTGAAAGCAAAAACTTTGTCATTGAGAGTCTAGATAAGCCAGGGAGTAGCTTTGTAAGTCCTTTGGAAACCAGGATTCTCACTCTTCCTTATTGGGCACAGGAAGAGATAAATTCTCTGATGGATAACAACAAATCACTAAAAAGAGAATGCGAAACACTTTTAGACATGGTAGCCAAGGCAAATCGAAAGTTAGAACTTCAGACTCCTGCTAATCCAACTTGGTATACCGGCAAGGTGAATTTGAAGCAAATGATGTAGAATAATAACTCAGACAAATGCGGCTTTGGATATAAGTCCAAGACATTCTCTCAGTCTACGACTGAGAAGTTACAAACTGTAACTGCGAGACATCAGCCAAGATTACACTCATGCCGATATTGCCACCAACTAGGACACAAGGTTAGATGGTGTCCCAAATTGTTGAGAAAACAATTGCGTGAAAAATCATCAAGGCAGAACTCATTCGAAATCAAAAGATTGCACACTAAAAGGTGGGTTCCTATCAATCATTTTAAGTCTGAGTCTACAACTGAGATCAAACAAGTTTGGGTACCAAAGTCAAATCGGACCTACCAGACTCATCAAGAAAGCACCTCACCTCGTTCAGAATTATCACCTCCTTCCCAGTGATCTGACCATGACGCTCTACTACCCATAGTCCATAAGGCTTATGACTTAGTTCCTTTTTTATTTGGCAAAAGGGGGAAATTGGTCTTGAACGTACTCTAGAACTTAGGGGGAACATTCATCATGAAATACCCCAAACTTATTAAACATGGATTAAATATTTAATTACAATAATTAAGGCCTAAACATGCCTTAAAAGTCAACTGAGAACAACAGTGGTCAACACAAAAAAAATGTTGCACCCTTTGACTGTTTAGGGTAAATAAATACCCAAATGAACTACTTAGGACCTAAAAATTTGTCCTAAGAATATTAACACATTACTAAACATACTAAAATCGTTGGACAACATCCCAACACAAAGAACAAGCACTTTCATGCTTCAAGGTCAAAAGGGGCAAAAAGGTGCTCTAAGAATACCTTAAAGGTCTAATGACCTCTAAATGATATAAAATTGGATACCATGATCAAATATCATGTAAGGAACACAACAAAACCGTTGTCAAAGAAAACCAAGCTCAGAAACACCTTACGACACAAAATGTGCACTAAAACTCCTTAAAGTACATTTTTGTGTAATTGCCTTCTAAATTGGTTTTAAATGGGCTAAAAGGTTATAATTACCTTTAAATATAATAAAATATCATATTATATGATATTAGGAATTTAATTCCATAAATTTACAAATTTTTATAAATTTAATATTAAAATATTAATAAAACCCTAAAGTGGGGCCCGTTTGGGTCAACATTGACTAAGTTGGTCAATGTTGACCATTGACCACGAATTGGACTGCATAAAATCGGTTCACTAAGTCTCTAAACATACCAAGAGACAAGTCCCATGTGACAATTAATTATACTACCTTACTTTTACATAAAATAAGGAAAAAGTACACTTTTACATATAAAACACAAAAGTAACTTACCACTTGCTTACCCATGTGAGGTTGGAGCCGATTGAGGAGCCTCTCCTCTCCTTGTTACACGGTTGACACAAGGCTCCAAGCAAGGACAAGACAAGAGTGATGACTCATTTCATTAATTAATTGCTAAAAGTTACATTATTACACCATTATTGAATCAATTATGCTCAAATAATTCACCCACCTTTCCTATCATGGCCGGCTGCCCCTTGCTGTTGTATCCAACGAATTTATCAATTGCAATCAACCTTGGTGAGTCATCAAGTCACTTAAATCATAAAAAAATGCAAAAATGTGTTTTAAGCCAAAATTAGGTCATTTGCCTCATTAGCTCCATTCCAACCGTGGAGCTCATTGCCAAACTCTCCCTTTGGCTTCTCTTGACCGAAGGTAAGAATACCAAGCTCCATTGGAGAGAGCTCAAGCTCTAGGTAAGCTCCTAAGGCATAAAAATGCCCATTTTCTTCATCTTTCTTTCCTTTTTCCATTGATCTACACTCCAACCTTTTCTATACATCTATGTAGAGTGTTTTAGAGGTTAAAGGAAGAAACATTTTCGGCCATAACCAGATCTAAGAAGGAAAGTTCAAGTCTTGACCATTTAAGGTAAAAATGTGCTCTAAGCACACGCCTCTTCTTCCTTGTGAATTTCGGTTGTAAACCTTGGTTCCATAGCCTTATTTTCTTCTCCTTTTCATGTATATTCAGTTGGTATACCAAGATCTACAAGGAGTAGCTAGATCCAAGCCAAAAACACCATTTTTGGCATCTTAAACAAGGTAAAACTTAGCTATCTTCCAAGCTAATTCACCCACAGTTTTATACCTTGTTATTAAGAGAGTTTTGATACTCTTTATCTTCTGGAAAAATAGGGCCGAAATAGATCTACATCAAGCTTGAAGATCTAAGGTAAAAATCCATGATTTTCATGACTTAAACTACTTCTCATGGTTAGCTCATGTGTGGAGTTTAATCATGTCTTGTTTTCTACATGAATACAAGTAAATCAAGCTTTGGAGAAACTCTCCTTAAGGTGGCGAATCCAAACAAGGATTTACCTAAGCTAAATCAAGGTATAAATCACTTAAACATTAACTTTGCTAAGTTAAAATGTTCTAAGCTATTTCTAATATTATTGCCGTGAGAGAACATGGAAGTAAGGTCATTTTTAACCTTAAAATGGTTAAAGAAATGGCTTAGTAAATTTATCTAAGTGATTAAGTAACATAAATGTCAAATTTAAGACATTATGTGGAAGTTTGGTAAATAAATAAAAAGTGTGTGGTGAGGCCGAGATTTATATGTATTTTGGGACATTTATGTGTAATTTATTTTGTGAGCAAATGTTTGTAATAAGGCCATGTATTTTAGGCCATTTTATGTATGCATTTACAAGCTTTTAATTAAGTTTAAGTAGTATAAATGCATTACCAAAAATAAATGGGGTATTAGGTGTAATTAAATTAAATTTAGGGGCTTTAGAATAATAAGGCCGAAAATTAGAGGTTAAAAGGAGTTAAAATAAAGTTTATAAGATTTTATAAAGTTTTGGGGTTAAATGGTGATTTCTAGAAAGTTTGGGTACTAAACCGTAATTATAAGGAATTGGTGGTCAGGGAAATATTAAGGTGGTCAACTTTGACCATATGGTAGGTTTTGACCAAATTAGATAAGTTAGATAACTTATTTAAGGTTTTATAATAAGATAAGTCTTTTATGGTAATATTTTTATAACATATGTGGTAAATATGTTATTACCAAAAATAAAGGGTGTACAATGGTATTTTAAACACCCATGGGCTATTAGGAATTTTTAGGAATTTATTGGGTTGATTTTGGAATTAAAATGAACTATATATGTATAATATATAGTTATTATGTCATTATGACACTTTGGAGAAATATATGAGGTGGTATAGTAAATACCGATTTTATATGGGTTAATAAGGATATTTATAACCCTTTGGTGAAATTTGGAGACTTTTAGAATTATATAAGAGTATTTAATAAGATATGTGTATAATACATGGTTTTAGTGAATTATTAAACTATATGTTATAAATAGGGCCAAATGGCAATTATAAAACAGCACAAGGGCTGTTCGGAATTTACAAAAAATAACCATAGGTTATACCTTTTTTATAAGTTAGAAATGTTATATTGAATGGTATATATAACATGGTATAAATTAAGGGATGATTTTGTGAATTAAGGAAACTATGGTTTATGGAAAAGAATAAGGTTTAATATATATGCCTAAGAGGCAATATAAAATAATTTTGTATAAAAACTATAGGTTATAAGTTAAAGGGAATAAAAATATCACATAGTATGATATTAGTATATGGTATAACATTACATAATGTTATGTGGTCAAAATGGGAATTAAATGAAGTTAAGGGCTATACCGAGTTAACAAGAATTGGAAAATAAATTTTAGACTAAGGTCTATAATGTTATAAATGTTATAGCAATTATATGGTTTAGATGGAATTAATATAAGGAAGGGTACTCACATAAAAGAATGTGACAAACTATAAATAAATGGGATTTATAAACTAAGGTATTTATTCAATAAACCTTAGGAGTTGTAATTATACAACATAAAATGTTACTCATGTTAGGATAATAATCTTAATACAAGTTGTATAATAAGATACAACTAATGGGAATAATCATCTAATAAAAGATGATAAAAAGTAACATAAAATATAAGAGTTTATTAAACTCATGGGAATTACCTACGTGGTAAAAATATACATATACAAGAATAATGTATATAAGGAGGATATGTATTTTGGTTGGAAACCATATGGTTTAATGGTGGTGGTTATTTAAAAAAAATAGTTACAAACTATGTGTTATGAGTTTTTAAATGCAAACATTATTTGCTAAGATAATGGATAATAATCCAATGTGTTATAATGGATGGTGGGAGAATGTTACAATACAAAAAAAAAGATGATATAATCATGCATGCATACATGCAACTTTAGGTTACGTACCTAAATTAATTGGCGGATAAGATTAAAAAGAAATACAATGAATTAAACTTAACAGTTGAAATATTATGAAGTATGAGTTTAAGTAACAAAACCGACTGTTTTAGAGAAACCCGTAACAAACAACTGTAGAAAACAGGGGCGAACTGTCGGGGTTACTTATTATTCGGAAATACCGGATGTAGTTAGTCATGGAGACTGACTTATAGTTTTACTACCGTTTAGAGTATACTTCTGACAAGGACGCTTGACGAGCTAGCGGACTACACGGAGCGTAGGATCTTGCTGATCCATACTCCACCGTAATACAATCAGGGTGAACGGTATGTAAAGGGGTTTGATCCGAGTTGTCCTAAGGTTGCTCCTTGGGCTCGGATTTGGTTGATATAACTTGTGTGTTATGTGTGTGGATATATGTATGTGTTTAAGTGTTACTGCATTAATTATTTATGCACGAGCGTCCTACGGGACTAACACTACGTCGACTATAGATCGACTTATATAAACATACATATGCGTTGTGACGACATGACGGTTACTTGATATAATACCATGATATTAATATTAAGTATATGGTAACCTAAGTAAAACACTTAGGGATGAGTCACGACATTGTCGGTCTCTAGAGCATGGATCTCGAACATGAACATAACCTTGATTACTTCTAGGTATGCGTGACCCATTGGGCCGCTAATTAATAATTATTCTCCATAAGACTAAGAGCACATCTTAAACATTATGAGAGAGAGATGGCATGAGATGAGGTAAGGAATCCCGGTAGTTTACGAACTACTTGGTTGAGCATTTGTGATCACTGAGGGGTTTCCTAATTGGATTCCGCTCCAGGTTATATCCAACGAGCCCAATCTGGATCGTGGATCAGGTGGCTACGGCCTTTTTATGGACGTCTTACGAGACATAAGTGAGTCAGGGGCCTCCGGACCTCTGGCGAAATGAGCACCTTTGTGTGTACGGGGGACTACTGTCCATGGTGAGGTTATCGGGTTGTCCTAACATGACGCCCAACTGATATTAATAATTAAACATGGTTGGATGGAGCCTACAAGGCTAAGGTAAATTAAATATGAAAACTATACGCTACGGCGAATGTACATTGTACATATGGACGGGGCCTTGAAGGCCAAACTAAAATAAATTAACAACGGATGGTGAACGCTACGGCGATGGTACATTGTACTTTTACTGGATTATTTGATACGTTCGATATACAAATGTTGTTTGATATATTCTATGACTGTTTGGATGGATGGTTAAATGTTTATGGATATTTGGATGGATGATTGTGTCTATTATACATTTATGCTTCAGTATTGATTATAACTGTAAAATGGAAAAGCATGAAACCAATCTAATAACAAGATGGTTAAAATGACAAGTGACCATTAGGGTCCAGGCCCGGCATACTCAGCGTCTATCGCTGATACTACACCATTTCAGGTTGTTGATCATTGTCGGAGCTGAAGAGCAGGATCAGGGTAATTGGAGTTTTATTTTTGTTACCACACATGGAGGTGTTGTATAGCAATGAAGATGGTGAATTGTATTATGGTAAGGTTATGTATTTTCAGGATGGGGTAGACGCTCACTTGTCGATGTATATGATTTGTGGACTTAGTTTGATGTATAGGAGTTTCTCGTTATCACGGCGGTTGACAGTTTGGTTATGTTGGAAGTTGGATGTAGTTTGGCTTCGTTGCTCGCATGGGCGAGTAATGGCCGGTGACACCCGAGTGAGTATTGTATTTGTTATTTATTTTCCGCTGCGAGACGTTTTACTTATTGCTACGTGAGATATTATTACGTGATTGTGGAGAGGGGTGTTACTGTAATACCCCAAATTTTTGTAGCCCTAATGGAAACCATACTTCCTTAGGAGTTATTAGAGATCATTAGGAAGCCTTAGGGGTCGGGAATCAACCAAGAAACCCTGGAGAAACCCTAATTCAGAAAGTTCCGAGAAACACTGAAATTTCGGTGAGTTGCATGGAGTTCTAGAAGCCCCGGTCAACTGTGGTCAAACTCTGGTCAACCTTGGTCTAACCTCGGTCAAACATTGGACATTGGTCAAACCTTGGTCAATGGTCAACTTTGACCATGATGATGCAGTGATGATGCAGTGATGACGCAGTGATGATGCAGTGATGATGTCGGCATGACATAATGATGATGTAAGCGTCGAGGTGTCAAAAGATGATTGGTTACACATGGTCCAATCAAGAGAAGACATGTGTCATCTTCATTAATGGGGGGCGGCGACACATGGATGGTGGAGATCAATCCAAGCAAAATATCTTCGATCCGACGGCTGTAAGTGAATACATCATTCTATTTTGTCTTATACTCTTTATTACCCATGCCACTTGTCTCCTTCATCATTAAGGCCGGTCACACATGGAGGGCTGAGATTTAATCTAGGCAATTGTCACTAATCTAATGGCTTAGGAAGAGATAAGGTTATCTTAGTAATCATTACACTTAATTAATGAAGTAAAATGATTACTTTTTGGAATTCTCTCACGCCATCCTTAAGAATGAGATGGGAACCGATTTCCCTGCCTTCCTCACTCACTCTCACGCCATTAGAACACCATAGAAGCTCATAGAACTCAACACCCACCATTGGAGAAGGAGATTCAAGCTAGAAATCAAGGAAAAACAAGATTTCAAGGAGGGAGAAGGAGCTGGTGACCTTGGACGAATTGGTTGGTGGAAGAAATTGATTCAATTAGCTAAGGGACTTGTAAGGTCGTGGCTAGAATGTCAAGGAGAGTCCAGGTAACACTTATGCTCACCATTTCTTTCTTTAAACCCTGATTTTGAGCTTTAACTCTTGTTAATGGTAACTTCCGAACCCTAGCTTCTCTTGAGCTGAAATTTTTACAGTGTTCTTAGATAGTTATTACTAGAATAATATCAAAAATTCAGGCGAAAATACCTTTGGGAAGTAGGGTAAGTTCTAGGGAACTTTTAGAGAAGAAAAATGTGTTTTAAGACTCCTTGAGTGATTTCGATGGGATTTTGTTGAGTTTGGTGTGTTATTCTACCTATATTAACTCTTAATAATTGATTATAGGTGGTGGGAACTCGTGGTTAGACATAAAAATGCTAGGTCAAGGTGGGAGGGCTTAAATGGTGTTTTAAGCCTTGAGACTTAGTTAAATAGGTTCCCGAATTCATCTTGCCTTAAAATTTTGAGGGTAGTCTTTAATAGTGAACATATGGTTATGGTCAAAAAATGAAGTCGAATGGAGATATTTAAGTCGGTTAGACATGGCAAGGGAAAATAATGAGCTTTAAGCTTTAGGAATTGTTTAGATGAGTTTCCGACATGGGTTTGAGCTGAAATTTTGAGGGTATTCTTATATTACAAATTTAGATCTATGGTCAAAAATTCAGGTCGAAACTCACCTGGGAAGTTATTCGAATTGTTAGGAAGTGATTTGGGTCAAAGGTGTGCTTTAAGCTTGTATAAGTGTAATTGTGTGTTGGTTATTGGATTTAATGGTTTCTCTGGTCATTATGGTCCTAATATGACTTGTGGTTGAAGTTGTAATAGGTGGTGAAGTGTAAAATATATAAGGGAGCCCTGTAAGGTTATATATGTGTGTTAAAACTTGGAAATAAGGAAAATTGTGTTTAAGTGTGGTTTTAGGGTGTTTTGTTGCTTGGCTTAGCCTTGAAAGGCTCTGGAATGATTTTTGGTGACCACTCTTGGTGTGGAATGCTTGTCGATCTGCGATTTATAAGTGAATGCTTGATTTTGATTAAGCTTGTCTATTGCTATCATTTGGTTGGTGGTTATTTTGAGCAATTTTATATGATTGTGGATGATATTTATATGTTGGAAAGGTTGATATTACTTATGGTGGTGGAAGTGTGAATTTGGAAATATATATTTCGAAACTATTGAGCTATGGTTAGCTCCTTCAATTTGTCAAGCCATGGTTGGCCATTCACTGAATTTTTGCTCCTACCAATGTATTGGAGCTAAGCCATCATGATCTACTCTATGGGCTGATGATTCATAGGGGGTGTGCACACTTAAGGACATGGGGTGAGGTGGTGGAATTATTTGTCCAAGGGGCCGAGAGCCTAGTAGCTCTTTGTCGAAAGACCGGTGTGCCCGAGGATTGGTGGAATGTTAATAATTAAGATACAAACTGGTGGAAATTGTTATGTGGTTTCCAAAATACAAATGGCCTTGTTTGTGGTGAATTTCCTGTGGTTATATGAGTTATGATCTGGTGGATTAGAGATGTATATGGTAGTGAAAAGTGTTATGTGGTTTCCAAAATATTATTGGATTTAGTCTCTGGTGAGATTACTGTGATTGAGATATCATTATGAACAGGTGGTTTAAGTTAAGGTAAAATGTCTCAAGGAAGGTAAGAGTGTTGTGAACTTGTGTTGTGGTTGATAACATGGTTGTTTGTGCTGCTGTGTGCTTTTATGCTGCTTTAAAGGTTTTTCAATGAGAGAGTGAATTTTACAGGGTGTGATATTTGTTACTCAGCTTTGCTGACGTTTTCTGGTTTGTGCCTGTGGCCCCTTTATGTGATTGTTTGCTGGCCACAGGTTTGTTGCAGGTGAAGTTGATTCTTTGTGTGATATTGCTCTGAGCTTGGGACAAGGGAACGCGCCGACATAGCTAGGAATTTTATTTATTTGTAAGTGGTAAACTCCTTGGAGCATGTTCCGGGAGTTAGGTTGTAGGTGGATTAGCCTTAGCATCCACACTAGTTGGTGTGGGTGTGGGTAGCGCTCCGGTCCGGTTTGACATAGGTGTTATTTAGTCTTCCGCTGTAAAATATTGTAAAAACTTGGACAAGTCAGTAAAAAAAAAAAATAGGGTGTGAAAACCGGCGGGGTGTTACAGTTACACATCAGTTCAAGACTTATAGAGTTTACCAATTGGTCTTGAATGTATACAACAATTCAGGTGGAACATTCATCAGTTCAAGACTTATAGAGTTTGCCGCATCAAAAAGGGGGAAACTGTTGATGCTATTTTGATCGGCAAACTCAGTTCAATACTGAAGCCCGTTTTAAGACCAGCCTGAAGTGAAGTCCGTCAGTCTTGAACTAACGAACAGAGAAGAAGATAGAATATTAACAAGATTTTATCTAGCTGTTAAAGATAAAATCTTGAATGATAAATTCTCACACGGTCTCTGTATCTATATAAGAGGAAGAAAGTCTAGGTTAGAGGGTGGGGATTTTTACGTAAAAGAGAAAATCAGAAATACAATATAATTTGTGAGAGCAACAGTAAGCGTAAATATAGAGAAAATCAGAGGGAGAGAGAGTGAGATTGGAGAGTCAATTCAGAGAGAGTTTTGCTGCTGATTTCGTTGTAAGTAATTTGAGTTCAGAACTCAAATTACCTGTGTATTAGGTCAAGATAGTGTTCTTGACGTGAGGGTTGGTATTACTATTGAATACGTGATTGTATAACCATTGTTATACGTGATTATAATAAAGGTTCTACCTTTATGCTATTCTGGTCTTCTCTTCTTTCTCCCCGTTCGTCCTCAGTTCTGAACTCAGACCATGGTCTTGAACGTACTCTACAACTCAGGGGGAACATTCATCAGTTCAAGACTTCTTGAATGTATACAACGATTCAGAGGGAACATTCATCAGTTCAAGACTTACAGAGTTTGCCGCATCAAAAAGGGGGAAGCTATTGATGCTATTTTGATTGGCAAACTCAGTTCAATACTAAAGCCCGTTTTAAGGCCAGCCTGAAGCGAAGTCCGTCAGTCTTGAACTGACGAACAGAGAAGAAGATAGAATATTTAACAAGATTTTATCTAGCTGTTAAAGATAAAATCTTGAATGATAAATTCTCACACGGTCTCTGTATCTATATAAGAGGAAGAAAGTCTAGGTTAGAGGGTGGGGATTTTTATGCAAAAGAGAAAATCAGAAATACAATATAATTTGCGAGAGCAATAGTAAGCGTAAATATAGAGAAAATCAGAGGGAGAGAGAGTGAGATTGGAGAGTCCATTCAGAGAGAGTTTTGCTACTGATTTCGTTGTAAGTAATTTGAGTTCAGAACTCAAATTACGTGTGTATTAGGTCAAGATAGTGTTCTTGACGTGAGGGTTGGTATTAGCATTGAATACGTGATTGTATAACAATTGTTATACGTGATTATAATAAAGGTTCTACCTTTATGCTATTCTGGTCTTCCCTTCTTTTTCCCCATTCGTCCTCAGTTCTGAACTCAGACCATCGACACCTTCTGAGTTGCAGACCCAACACCGACATATAGGAATTAACAAAGTTACACATACCTAAACCGTATGTACACAATGGATAAAGCCTGCGAAATCGACTTACCTTGGAAAAACCTTCCATACTTTCCAAACCTTTTCACATCTTCAAAGCCTTTTAAGTACCTCTCACCCATTCCTGCAAACAGACACCAACTAAGCCTATGAGTAATAGACGAGAGTATACGGGCAAGGTGCGCCGAGTCATTGGACCGGGCACGACCCTACTCATGAAAATCCCGACCGTTTACAAGCGAGCTATCAACACAAGGGAATCTAACACGCCAAAGATGGAAATCAAAGAAGATTCACTGATTAGTTACGCCAATGCGCTTAAGAAAACAATGAATGCACAAATTAGGTACCCCAAGATACGAAAGGGAGATGGGACGGGTGCCTCAAGTACTAACCTGATCCCCATCCATGAAGAAGCTGACAACCCGTATAGCTCGATAGATTGAGCCGAATACGATGTCAAGATAACACCAATTATCACTTGTAAAGGACGACACATTCATCATTGATAAATACGGGGCAAACGCCCGAATCAATCCCAAAGAACCCAGATAACATCACAATGTGAAAACTCTGGATTCCTAAATTATGATGGGAAGAGAATGAATCTAGCTAACAAGATGTTCTGAAGCCCGAAGAAGATTGAATTGTGAAAATAGCTGAAGCAAGCATACTACATGATAGACGGATTCAACTAAATACCACACTATGAGCATTACTAAAAGCTACCTATATACATTTCGGAGATTGAAAACCTGGAAATTCAAGAGTACTGGTGCAATTCAGTAAGGCTACAGGTTGGGAAGTTAGGCCCATATATCCTTATCCACATAACAAACTGATACTCGATTTATTATGAGGCACATGTTCTACTCTATTCACATGAACATGTATGAGCATATGCCTACTTCGACGGCTCTAGGGCATGAATATGAGTAAAAAGGGATGTATAAATTCGAAAAGAATTAAACTCCCAATATAATATAAAGTATAATACGAGTAATGTAATATATGACTCGGTGTGAGACTGATGTGGGATCAAGTAAGAGAATTAGCTCCCCGATAAACTAATTGGTTATATCCAATAGGACTTAGTTCCACGAATAGTGAGATGGGTCGTTGGAAGTGTACGATATGACCGTGAGTGGTTCGATAGTAAAGAGATTAGTTTTAAATTGAGTATTTATCACGTAATGAAAGTCTTGATAAGATAAAATTTGGAAATGAAAAATTTAAGGTTGTTTGATATTTGACGTGGGAGATTGAACTTGATCCTGGTCAGGTCAAGGGAAAACCGAATACAAATTGGAGTGAAGGGACAATTCAATACCGACGCTGACCACGTTGGGGTTGGAAAGTTCTTGAAACTTCCTACAAGTGGTCACGAATAATTCTGAATTGAATAGGTGTCTATTTTTAGTCTTGACATAGAGTTAGACTATGAAGGGGTATAAATGTGTGTATGGTGTGAATTGTATAAATTGATAGGAATATTATCTATGGTATCCTATAGAAGATAAATGATTAGAACAACTCCGCGAATATCGGAATACAATCGATTATGAGGGAATACTCATGGTAGTTATAGCACGATGCACGTAAATAAGTCTATTAAGAAATCAAGAGATACATTCCCATAAACATAGTGGAAAGTATCCTTAAACCGCCTTCTGAGTTACGGCCACACTACCATCCAAAAAGGAAGAGCAGTGTCTAGGTTCTTATAATTAACTCCAGACCAACATACTAAACGAGAACCTACCTATAAACTTGGTAGAGTTCGAAGAATAGAGATTTTATATCAACACTAAGGTAAGTTGTCTCCAAGACCACAAGAGCAAATTTCATTGTGAGGAGCACATACTTCCAACTAGAAACCCCAGTGGCAATCCTACCGCAGAATACCTAAAGAACGGGCGATCAAAATCGTATCTGTATGATCAGTGACTAACGAACTGACGAAGGCAGGAAAACTTGCTACGCTATGCACAAGGATACAAGACAAGACAATGACCCAAACCTTACACTAAATACATGAACCAAATACGGCGGCAGTTAAACAAATACCGGTACCACGGATTGGCGATCCGTTGATCAATCAAAAAGAAGTTTCTGTAATCTCTAGTACTAACCAAAAATCTGAACACCTTCAACCGCAGATTATAGAAAGTGTTGTATAAAAAACTGAAAATACCATACCTTAACACGAGTTTTACCTAAACCGATTGCAACAGAAAGGAGCACCACAAGCAACACGCCACTAGAAGCACACAAGTCCATGAGAGCAAAGTATCGCCTCTAACCACCTTTCCAACCCATACCACTAGGGCAACAACACCTACGACAAGATAACTGATAACACGAACTAATCAACATCAGATGACACCAAAGATATCCATTAAAAAGGGAGATTGACAATAGAATACTTCGCTAACCATGTGACGGACACTATGATTGTACAAAAAGGAGACATGGGATGACTGCACTCCGATAGGAGCAGGTGGGCCTGACCAACTCACTTATTAGTTAGTCAGGTAAGTAGTAATGTATCAATAGGGTACCCCATGTATGTAGACAAGTAGTGTAAGGAACACGAGAAGTAGTTAACTCCGTGCCAAGGTCAGTAATGCAAATCCAGACCAGTGCAACCAATTACCTCGAATATGGACGAGAAGAGCCTCAGTTAAACCAACGGGGCTAGAGGATCCAAGAACCTTGAGTACAATACTACCAATGACGTAACTCCACAGTGAAGTAGTTAATGCACAATGAAGACAAAGGAAACCTTTCGAAGTCGTGAACGCTAATGACATAGACATGGAAACCCATTAAAAGGGCGACTAATATGTGAAAACCTCATGAGAATCAAGAAAGTTCTTGACGTCCAGAGGAACCCACCAAATGATGTGAACATAAGCACATGACTACGCAATAAAGGGAGGCAGAGCTAGTATACTAGCGAACGCCTTAAGCGAGAAACAAATGTTATGATAACTAACAACCGTCGAACCAACTAGGATATGGTGCGCACGGAAGCGACCATCATGAACATCCATTAGCTAGAAATACGTGGATGGAAATAGTCGAGTAAACCTCGCATAGAAGGAAGAGAAATGAAGGATGAGGAGGTAGAACTCTAATACAAGCATAACAAATGGATTCCCCTGGCAGGAAGCAGGATGAACCATACGAACGTTGTTGCTAGCCCAACACATGAGAAGATATAACATAGATCAACAAGAAGTAAGTAGCAAAAAAGTACAACAAATGCATTACTCTGGAACAAAACCACCCGGAGACACGGATGACAAGCATTAGCTCCGTGGACATAAAGGCTAGCATGTCTCAGTATTACAGAGACAAGTGCAAAGAGCACTAAGTACTAACAATAGCCAATGTCATATTGCACCTCAAACTGAAGATCAGTGAGAGAAGATATGCACATGTACGCTAGTAATCCAACCATAGAATATACGACTAAGATCTAATCGTGCACGCATACAATCGATGTTACCGCGCCGATTATGATACCTCAGTCTCCAAATTAAGAAAAGACCATGGATAACAGTGTCACATTGGAACAAGGTCAGCAATAACTTGCTCCTAATAAACAGTCTACAATATGTTGACAGCAATGAAATAGGGGCAAACTGAGCCCTATGTTCATGGGTCTGCACCTCATTATGGAGCGAGTGGGCCCATTAGAATAAATTCGGGAGAGAGCACAAAGAAGTGTGTGCCTCACTCTTCATTGTTTTAAATCCTGAGGGGCTAGAATCATACCCGTCTCTCTGATACAAGGAGTGTAACACCCCTACCATTAATACGGTCATTACTGTCCAATCTCCTCGTGCTTCCAGATTCACGCAGCGGATACATACTTACATATAGTGGGTGATACAATGCCGTTAGTCACCCACGTGACTAACAAGGCTACTACTTCTACATACAGCATCGGTCTGATGGACCGGAATCCCGAGTACTACACATCTACAATACATACTCCATTTACTAATAAATGCTACCATGTTCCATTCAATACTTTGATCCTTTACAATACCATACAGTACAATGTACATAACTGAGTTTACTAAATTCCTTATACAAATACAATGCTTCTCCCAAGTTCATGTGTACTCATTAAGAGTCTACATCTACCCATTCCTCACTACTACTTACTTCCTAAGTACAAGGGTGTGCCATTTAGTACACCTCTACATTCCACTTCTAACTATCCAAGTGTAGTCACCGGTCTCTCACCTTGACCACATCCGCTTCGGTACCTGCACACTAAAAACGTTCCCCCGAGGGGGTCAGCTTTCGCTGAATATGATAACCGCATACCCCGCGTACTAGCGAGGGTACGCCGACCATTTGGTCGAATACATGCAATTCATTTTGCATTACATACATGCATACACACTTACATACATACCTACATACATACATGCTTTCATTCACGGTACTACAATACTACACAAGGTACACATACATGCGTACAGTACAATACATGCTTGGAAGACAATACAAGTCAACCAATGCTTACTTACCATCTTCCAGAATACACATACACAATACATACCCATTACATATCCAATACGCAATACGGAGATACAATTATCCAATACATACAAGGTCCAGTTAGCTTCATTACACACCCGGGTTTATCGGGTGTTCGATACTCTTTTACTTCCGGTCGATGACTTACAATAGTCAAGACCAATACACATACAATACGTACTTCTTACATACTTTACTTCCAGTTAAGTCGGTATGACCTCCGGGTAGGGATTACTACATCCCACCACCGGGCTTTAGGGTGGCCCACAAATCCAGGATGCTACCCATTCAAGCGAATTGGTCCATGGAAAAGATTACAACCAGGATTCGGATCCAACCTCTTGTGTTTCCTTATCCTCACGCGTGGCCGAAACTATATCGGACTTCTACTCATTCCATTTACTCATTACCCAAGTTAGGAGTTAGAATGTTAGGAATTAGTAGAAGTCAATACTTCATTTCCATACATACGTACAATACTCAAGTACACAATACTTACACATACTTCCAATTCCATTCATTCATTTCATGAATTATACAAACTAATTGTTCAAGAAGATACAACAAGAACAAATAGTTCAAACACAGTTAAGTGCAAATAAATCCGATTCGTGCATTTATCTTATTGGTGATCAA